>OY757934.1:0-195000 GCA_963585895.1 Sepioteuthis lessoniana
ATCCCGATCTACCGGATCATTGGCGAACACTCTACTCATTAGGCCAATGGCAACAGATACAAATCCCTCCAAATAATCCTTCGGCTGAATGTATGTGAAAATCGAAAATCGTTACACATGTATTTATTATTTTATTTCTGAATATTTTATCCCAGCATATTTTTGGTAAAGTGGAAACAAAGTTACCTAAGATAAATTTGAATAAGTTAAAAAAAGATACGAAATCACAAACCGTTGTTCAGTAGATATTTTTCCTTTTCCTTGCTCCCTCTTTGTAACTGACCAATCAAAAGTAAATTACACCCCCTTGCACTCAGCCACTAAAATAGTGTGCATATTTTACGAACATATCTTTCAGAAATATATAAAATTGATTCATTCTCTTAAAATAACCATTAGCGAAGAGTTAAGAAAAAGGTGGGTTCCATGTAATTCAGTATTCATATTTATTTGAAGTTGTATTTTCCTTGTTTAATTAAGAGTATGTAAGTAACACACTGTTTAATTTGTCTTTAATTTCCAGGTTAACAATGTATTTTTATCATAGGTCTTTTGGCGATTGACAGTTCTTGTTATTTCTTGCTGTACGACTTGACTCATTTTATAATGTTTTTCTTCTATTGTCTGTCCACTCGGGTTGAATGACTTAATAACCAGCAATATTTCATTCATTTGATTAATTTTTGTAGATTTCTTACCATGAAATTTGTCACTGTTTTTTTTTAAAAACTCACTTTAAATTTTGAAAGTCTTTATAATATGCTACCTATTATTTGTGAGGGGGTAAAATTGTTGTTTTCTTAAAACAAGTTATTATGAACGTCAATCTAAATTAACGTTCATTAAATCCTTTTCCTCTTGTTATTTTCTAAGCAATAAATTGTTCAGTACGAAGACAATATTTGTGAAATCAGTAATAACCCGTGTAATTTTGGAAAGGTCAGTTTATTTAAACGACAGGAAGGAAATATCTTCATATTAAAGATGGAGGATAATTATTTCTCAATATATACGGAACCCTTACACATACAAAACAAAATACTCCTTCCCAGTTATATCACAAATTGTTTTACTATAATATCATTAAGTTGATAGAAAGTTAGTCGAATATATATTCGCATTTTAGTTGCTTTGATCTTCGTTGCTTCCGTTTCTTTTTCAGGTGACTGTCGTATGTGGTCACGTTTTGAAATGTCGAACAAATCCTTTTTTTTTAAATCTTTACAGATACATTGTTTTCATTCTGCCATCCATACAAGAAAAGGATGATTTTTTTTAGTTAGTGATATTACCTGTCTACCTCTTTAACAGAACCTTTGGTAAAATCAGTTGATGGAATTTTAAATTCTTATGTGTAGTATTCTTTCTTTGTTAATTCACGGCTACCATATTGAGTTCATGTTTTTGCAGGATAAATATTTGGTCATTTTTACTAAACTTAATGATTTTATTTAGTATTCATTTAAGATGTTTAACTGGTATAACTATAGATTTTATGTTTAAGTATATTTTTAGTCCATTACATACTACTAAAGGAAAATATTGCTTAGACAACTTTTAAAAAGACGGCTTAAAAATAAATTTGTATATACGATATGTCTGAATCATATATTGAATAAAACATTTGAATCAATTTTTATGATAAAGTATGTAAGTTAGATTTTTTAATTGATGAAAATGAACCCTTTTAAAACCATCATTGTTGAAGAACAGCTCTGATACGATTTAACCTATAGCTTAGGGAATGAGGGGGGTTCAATATCTTTCCCAATGGTATTTGTCCCCAAAATAAGGTAATGACACTAGAGAAGTTCGTACTTGGAATTCGCAGGTCAGTAGTTTAACAATTATGCTACTGGAAATCCGTACCGTAATTCTTTTTTTCTCGTTGAATTGTTTCATCGTTAATTCTATGATGCTGTTGAATACGATCATTAATATATTAAATCAACTTAGCAATTTCAAGAGAGCTAGTTTATTAATTATTTTAATATTACAACACTTCAAAATTTCTTTGATAATTATTATAGATTATCAACTGGTATAATTGTAGATTTGAAATCTGAATATAATTGTTATCATCAGAAATTACCCAATATAAATGATATAATGCTGAAATCAACGGGATTGAATTAATCTTTTCATGATAGATGTTCATATTTATTTATTTAATTATGTTTAATGCTTGTAAAATTTTATTTAACTTTGACACATTTCAGAATTAAATTGACTCCTTCACTGAAAAGAACCATTAAGGGTTATGTAAAAAAGGTAGATTACAGGCAATTTTTTATCCATACTTTTTTGAAGGTGTTTTTCTTGTTCTACTAAGAATACATGCATCTAAGTTAAGTAACACACGATTTACTTTCTCTTTAATTTCCACATTAACAATATATTTTTTATTGTAGGTCATTAAGCAATTGACAGCTTCAAATATCAACGTAATAATCATGTTCTGGTTTCAGTTCGCTCCAACTAAAGTTTTTGTTGTATTACCTGTTCATTTGGGATGAATGACTCTCTATCCTTCAATTTTTAATTTATTTAATTTATTTTGGGAGAGTAATTGCCAGGAAATGTATTATTTATTTTTTAGACTCAATTTAAATTTTGAAAGTCTTATAAAATTCGACTGAATATTTTTGAGGGGGAAAATTTGTGGTTTTGCTTGATAAAAGATATTTTGTCCGTCAATCTAAATTATTGTTCATAACATCATTTTCTTTGATAATTTCTGAGTGATAAAAGATTCGGCACGGAAAATCTATTCATAAAATAATTCTTTTGTTCTTTAATGGACTAAACGATGTGAAAAAAGAAATGTGGCTTTGGAAAGGTCGGATTTATTTGAAAGAAAAGGATGAAATTTCTTCATATATAAGATGGCGTCTTATTAGTTGATGAAATATACGATACTATCACTCCCATAAAACAAGACGCTTTTCTTCAGTCCTCACAAACGTTCTTTAACTAGAAAACCTGGCCCTTTAATTCTTTCCCCGATTCAGTCGGACGTCTTTTCACATTTTATTTACTTTGATATTTGTCATTTCTGTTCATATTTTTTAGGTAACACTTGTATGTTGTCACATTTTGGAAATGTCGAATTAAACATTTTGTTTAATCTCTGCCGGTAGATTGTTCTTATTACATATGGTGGATTGGATATTTTTCTTATCGCTCGTGCTTTCTAGAAAATAAACTATTTATTTAACTACATTTCTTACCGTCGTTAATGGGTTTTTTTCAATTATATTTGGTTATATAAAATGTACCATTGATAATTTTTCAAAATTATTTTAACTTTTGAAAGTGTTTATAAAATTCTACGTAATATTTTTGAGGGGGTAAATTTGTTGTATTGTGAGATAAAAGTCATAACGACTTTTATCTCACAATAACGTTTATAACAAACGTCAACTCAAAATAACGTTCATGAAATCATTTTTATTTTAATAATTCTGAAACGTTATAATCTTAGATAAGGAAAATATATATAATAAAAATGTATAAGTATTATATATTGTTTCATATTTTACAATTTGTTATGATTATTATTTTTACTGCTATTTTCTCCTTTGAACTTTTTTCACACTAGCGTGAGCTGGTAATTTCTTACTAGATTTTATGTGACAGCCAGTCCCTTCAAGTCTCCAGGACTCTTCTCAGTATTCTGAATGATCATTATAGTGCTCTAGTGTCTGTTGTCTTCTTATTTCCATATCTTCCAGTCCCTTTACCAGTCCTTTAGGGATTTTACAAAGTGAACGGATTGCAATTGGTATTACTGTCACCTTCATATTCCACAGTTTTTTAGTTCTCTAGCAGGATCTAGGTACTTATCTCTCTTTTTTTCTATCTTTCGCAGGTGGCTAAGACCGTTATTTGGTCATTTCTCTTTTTCTTTGGTGTTATTGACTATCACATGTCTGGTCGTCTGACTGAGAGTTGGTGATCCGTTTGTGTCTCAAAATCCCAGTGAACTTTCTATGTCTCATTCTCCTGAACAGATTTTTGGTTGCACATATACCACGTGTTCATATGGTGAAATGAAATTCTTTTCCACAACTCTGATTACTTTTCTCACCCAGTCATGTATAGACTTATACTCTTTCTGCTCTAATTTACCGCATTCACTTATTATATGATTGGCCATTTCGTCCCTATCACCACAAAACCTATAAAGTCTATTTAGATGCATCTTATTTATTTTTACTTTAACGTCGTTTGTCCTTATAACGTTTTTTTCTTTTTTCTTTTTTTTTTTTTTTGCTGCTATTAGAAAAGATTCAGTTTCTTTCTTAAGGTTTCTTTTTCTTAGCCATTTCCAGGTCATCTCATGTGAGATTTCGATTGAATGTCGCTTGAAATATCCATACAGTTATTTTTCTTCCCATTTTTGTTTTCTAGTAATATATTTTTTTTATCCTTGTGATTTTCTAATTGTTTCTGGTCGTTGTAATCAGTTTTTCTTTGCTCTATTTTATGTAGTCTTCGAGATGTCTTATCGATTTATCACCGCTGAATTATTTCTTATCATTTTACTCCTTTGAGTGTTTATTCGCACCAGCGTTAACTGATGATCTTTCACTGGAGTTCAAGGGACCTCAAGTCTCCTAAAATCTCCAGGACTCTTCTCAGTATTCTGGTTGATCTTTAAAATGTCGTAATTTAGATGGTCTCCACTCGTGCTGTTATTTCCAATTCCTCCAGTCCCTTTACCAATCATTTGGTGACTGTACTGAGTGCACCGATTACAGTTGGTATCAGGATCACTTTTATGTTCCATAGTTTTTTCAGTTCCCTAGCAAGGCCTAGGCCCTTATCTATCTTTTCGCTTTCATTTATTTTCATTCTGTGGTCTACCAGGACGGCAAAGTACACGATTCCATGGGTTCTCTCTTTTTTTCGTTTTTGTTGTTGATTTTAACTAAGTCTGATCGTCTGAGTGAGGTTAAATGATCCATTTGTATCTCAAAATCCCAAATAACTTTTTGTGTCTCATTCACCAGGACGGATTCCGGGTTGTGCATATATCATTTATTCGTAGAGTCAAATTATAATTTCTTTCCCAATTTCCATTCGTGTCTCGTCTTAGACTCTTTTTGCTCTAATTTACTGTATTTGCTTATAACATCAAAAACCATCTCCTCTCTATCAACGTATCACCGACATTAGCTATTTTATAGTGTCTTATCAATTCTTGCTTTGATATAATTAGTCCTTAGGGCGTTGTTTGTTTGCAAGCAGAAGAGAGTCAGTTTCTCTTTTAATGTTTCCATTTCTCAGCCATATCCATATTTTCTCGGGTGAGATTTCACTTGTTGAATTGTCCCTACAGTTATTTTCTTCTTTGTTTTCTGGTTATTTTTCTTCTGTTGATGCTTTTGTTGTCTGTATCGTTTCTAGTCGCTGAAATCAGTTGTCCTCTGAACTCTTCATGTAATCTTCAAGTCGTTATATCGATGCATCAATGCTGTCTTCAGTGCTGGTAAGTCCTTTCCCTCCTTCTTTTCTTGACAGATTTAGTCTGTCTAAGTCATCTCTGGGATGCAAGGCCAAATGCATTGTCATTAATTTCCTTGTTTTCTGGTTCATTTGTTCTTCCCTCGTCCTCTTCAAGAATGGCCCCAACTATCTTACAATGGGGACACATTAGGTCATTTTCAAGAACTTACAATAAGAATCGAACTATTCAAGCCTTGTTCATTTGATATTTTCACTTTTCCTTGCCTTGCATTGATTTTATTTATTTAGGAATTATTAAAAATTATAAACGTAGGATTTGAATAAAAATCTCGTAAAGTAATGAGACCGTTCACTCAAAAGTATCATACTTCCCCTTAACACATAGCCACTGAAATATTTTGAATTTTATTTTACTTACATTTATTTCAGTATTATATCAAACAGATTAATTCTCTGAAATTACCCAGGAGCTGAGTGTGAAGAAAAAGGTGGGTTCGTGTTAAGTTTTCATTCGTATTTATTTGAAGTTGTATATTTTTTTGTTCTGCTAAGAATATACTCACGTAAGTTAAGTAACAAACAGTTTCATTTGTCTTTAATATCCAAGTTCGATGTGAATTTTTTATTCCTGTTCATTAAGATATTGACAGTTTAAAATATAACGTTATAATTGTACTATTCTGGTAAATTTCATTTCGGAAAGACTTTATCTATTTTAACATGTTTTTGTCCTGTCTTCCGATCCTTTAATGTGGTAACCTTAGATTTCTAATTTTATTTTAGGAAGGAATTTAAATGAAATTTACCGAGACTCTTCAAATAAAAAACAGTTGAAAATCTAGAAATGTAATTTTTAATTAAACAGGATTATTTCATTCCATTCAGCTTTTCAAAATCTGCAACACTCAATTAAATTGTACGTAAGATCCAGATTGAATTTTCGTTGCGTGCCCGTGATTTCTATCGACTATTTAAATACTATTAAAATGGAAATTTCCTATACAAAATGATGGCTTTTATGTTTTTTCCCTTTTGTGTCTTCTTGCATATAAAGCATTTAGTTCATTACATTTGATACCGTTGTTAATATAAAATATGTCATTGATGGTTTTTTCAGACACATTTTAACGTCTACGAATTTTTTATAAAACAATACATAATATCTTTAAGGGGGTAATTTTTTTGTTTTGCTAAATAAGAAATCCTATCAAGTTAAAACTAAAATTGTTTCCCTAGAATATCTGAATGGTTCAATTCTTTCCACCCTCTCTGGAGAAAAAGAACTAAATACAAAATCAAAGGTCAGAGTATCTAATGCAGTCTAACATTGTCTTCCATATTGGTCTAGTAACTCCTACAACACAAGTGCCAAATTCCATTCAAAAAGAAAAAAATCTATAATTACATCTATACATGTAACGTCTATAGAGCCATTAACATCAAAACATCTCTCTCTTTATTTTAAAATCAACAGGACCCAATCTGACAAAAAATTTCCCCTATCTTGCCAAAAGCAGAATACAAGATTGAGTCAAACGTTTTACTTTATTTTGGTATGTGCTACTTTGCTGTAGATATATCACATTACCTAAACAATTCAAGCTGTAAAAGGTTGTGTAGTGGTAGTTGGTGTGCTGACAAGTTGTGCTTTGCTTCTCTGTGTGTGATCAGATGAAAATGTGAACTGGGCCATAACGTTCTGAAAGCATTTTTTGTGGATCAGATAAAGGCATAGTTGATCACAGTACAATAAACAGATGGTCCAAGAAACTTTGCTCAGGTTACAAGAACTAGGCAAGGTCATGTAAGTAAAAAACCACAGACTTCATGGCTATGCTCCAAGCCATAGAGGCAAATATGGCAAGTAGCACTTAGAGAGTATCAGGCGAGCTAGGTATCTGATAGTCCGGTTTTGTTCTTCATATTCATAATCTTATTAAAACCATCTGGTGCTGTCAAATTGTGCCACACTTTACAAATTTATTGGAATACTTTACACTCACCCAACTATTAACCACTAATCCCAAAAATTTTAATGTTTTTGGCTATTTGGTAATAAATGATAACAAAATGGGAAATATAAATATAAATAAATAATAATTTATTTGCTAATAAATAACACTCTGTGTAACATATTATTGTGGCTCATGCAAATGTAGTCGGTTTGGTTTCTCTGTTTAATGGCATATCAGCCTTTGTGGGTTATTTGCGTTTCATCAGTACTCAGAGATCAGGTAGTGCTGGGAATACACAACCCCCAGACACCAGCGGAGTTATTGAAAATAAGACAGTTGGATTTGCAAGGATGCCTTGACATTTGTTAGCTGTCTGAAAATGCTACAGTACAGTCCAGAATCCTAAGGCCTGAGTGAACAAAGTTGATTTCAAACCCAAGAGAAAGACACTGGCACAAACTGAGAGAGAGAGAGTTCAGCACGTGTGCGCTGCGACATGGACCGAATAAAGAGTTATGTCCTACATTTGGCAAGACATGTTATAGATGTAACGGGAAAAACCACTTTGCTGTGAAATGCAAATTATCAAGAAAAAAGAGGGTTCAGACTGTCACAACACAACAATATGACCGTGAAACGACAGTAGTAGTGGTTCAAACGATGGACAGGTAGACAGAGTAACAATTAAGGAAAAGGTTAATGCTGTAAGTCAAGAGATGATAAAAGCGGAAATGATGGTGAAAGGAAAGCCAATTGCCTTTTAGCTTGAGTGGAGCGTCAGTAAACATACTGAATGAGAAGCACGTGATGGGGAAAACACTGGAACATTCAAATAAGACTCTTGTCATGTGGAACGGAGCAGAGGTAAAGCCACTGGGAGAGCGCCGAGTCAAAATGATAAACCCCAAAACTGGACAAAAATATGCAGTCAAGTTTGTCATTGTGAAATAGGATTTCCATCGTTTACTGGGGGCAAATGCAATCCAGGAGATGGCACTCATCAGGGTCAACAATGAAAAGTTGAAAATGGTTGCCAAAGTTTCCCAGGTGGATGAGTTCATCAGCCAGCACTCGGACAGCATTATCAATGGATTCAAAGATGTGTTCAAGGAGGAATTGGGTCGGTTGCCAGGAGAGGTGCATTTGGAGGTAGATTCAGGAGTAAAATCAAATGTTGCAGCAGCACGGAGAATACCAGTGGCACTTAAAGACAAGTTAAAGGTCGAGTTAGAAAACTGGTAAAAAAAGAAAGTTATTGAACCAGTAAGTGAGCCGACACCATGGGTAAGTGCATTAGCACTGGTGGCTAAGAAAAATGGAAATCTACGGTTATGCATAGACCCAAGACCACTAAATAAAGCTCTAAAAAGGGAACATTTTCAGTTACCTACACTGGACGATCTACAGCCCGAACTGGCTGACAGCAAGGTATTTTCCACCCTGGATCTACGAGATGGATTTTGGCAGGTAAAATTAGATGAAGCCAACAGTCGCTTGACGACATTTACTACGCCATTTACTTGGTTTCGGTGGAAAATCTTACCATTTGGAATTGCTCCAGCTCCGGAGATATTCTAAAAGGCTCTTTTTAACAATGTGTCTGATTTAGAGGTGGGTGATTAATAAAGCAAATAATCTTCTGGTGATTGGCAAGGGTAAGACGATGGAACAAGCAACAGTCGATCATGACATTAAACTCAGGAAACTGCTGCAGAGATGTCGTGATCGTGGGATGCGATTAAATGCTGGAAAATTGAACCTACGACAAACATCTATATCTTTCCTGGGTCACATGATAACCAGTGATGGTTTACTTCCTGATCCTGAGAAAGTAGAAGCCATAAAAGAGATGCCGTGCACAACAGACGTGAAGGGAGTGCAACAATTGGGTGGATTCGAAATTTCTGCCACACATATCTGACGTGATGGCCTCAATTCGAAATTTAGTGAAAGCAAATGTGCCATGGACGTGGTCCCAAATTCATGAAGAGGCTTTTGGGAAAATTAAAAAGTTAGTGAATGAGGCACCAATATTGAGGTACTATGACCCCAACAAATCGTTGGTCATTCAATGTGATGCAAGTGAGAAGGGCATAGGGGCTGCACTACTGCAAGAAGGTCAATCCCTAGCCTATATCAGCCGTGCGCTTACCGACACAGAAACCCGGTATGCACAAATTGAAAAAGAACTGCTAGCAATAGTCTATGCATGTGAAAGGTTTCATCAATATACGTTTGGTCGACAGATAACAATACTGACCGATCATAGGCCATTCGAAGCGATCATGAAAAAAGAATTGGGGAAATGCCCAAAACGATTGCAAAACATGCTGACGCGACTACAAGCTTACGATGCTACAGTTCTGTACGATCCGGGTAAGAAGATGTTCCTTGCAGACACACTATCAAGGGCATACATCCATGGAATGAACCAGGAATGGGTGGACGATGAAGATGATGTCAAGGAAGCTGAATATATTCCTGTAACAGAGAGAAGGCTTCTCGAACTGCGCTCAGCCACGAAGGAAGACAGGAGCATGCAGCAGTTGCAACAAGTAATTGTGGAAGGATGGCCAGAAGACAAAATACATCTTGACCCAGAGGTGAGACCATACTTTAGCATGCGAAATGAAATGACGGTACAAGACAGGTTAATTTTCAGAGGAAACCGGGTTGTGGTTCCAATGGCCCAGCGGGCTGTGTTGAAAGAAAAACTGCATTCAACACACCTAGGAATAGAAGGATGTTGCAGAAGAGCAAGAGAATGCTTGTATTGGCCAAATATGAACAGTGACATCAGATACTATGTTTCAAAATGCCCCACGTGTTGAAAATATGAAGTAGCTAATCCGGCAGAACCATTAATGGTCCATGAAGTTCCTGACAGACCCTGGGCGAAAGTGGGAGTGGAATCTGCGGTAAAGATGGCAAAGAACCTTTTCCGGAAAGCGAGGGAAGATAAGGCTGATCCATACCTAGCAATGTTGGATCACAGGAATACGCCAGCTAAAGGTCTCTTATCCCTTGCTCAGAAGCTGATGTCAAGGAGAACAAAAACACTTCTCCCAACTAGAGAGGATTTACTCAAGCCGAAATTGCCCCAAAATCTAAAAAGTTGGCGAAGCGAGACAGCAGAAGGCAAGAACGTTCTTTCAACCACAAAGTAAAACCACTTCAACCATTGCATCCTGGAGATGTAGTGCGGATGAAACCACACACAAATGGTCAAAAACAGTGGAAGAAAGCAATTGTATGGAGGAGACTGGATAAGCGGTCATACCATGTAAAAGTGGCGGGGGAGTTATATCAACGAAATAGGGTGGACTTGAAAAAAACTGCAGAAGCACCCCCACTTACATCATTGATTCACCAGCCATATGAAGTGCAGAGCGAGGTACCAGAGAATGAAGGTCGGGGTACAGAAGAGACATGTAACACGGAACCAACTCAAGATGAAAGTGAAATAAGAGAAAGACTAAACCCGACACCATCCCCAACAAAACTAAGCCCGAAAAGAGTGTGTAGAGAAGAGGAAAATCTCATATTTTGTTTTGGCGCGCTATTTAATTCGACACCGAATTTCACCCAATCAGGATGACATATCCCATTCAGCCCGGACCTTCATTTCCGGCTACCAAACGGGTGAGCGGCCAAACACACTCTCTTCGGCTGGAGGCGGCGACTAGAACGGACGTGTCTCTGGTCGCCCCTGCTTAGCGATGCCTTATAGCTAAACAAGCCACCCGGTGTGGACATATCACCGGGGCTTTAACCCTAGCAGCAGCAACATGGACATTCAACGAGGGAACCTTCTAATTTATGGATTCTTAGCGTCTAATATTTTAGACCAAGGAATCCCAGTTGAATATGAATTAGATACGTTCAACATGCCTTCCACAAGCACCACAGAAAACTACTATGTCGATTCGAGCGCCACTCCGCTCTCGACAAGTTCCCTTTTCACCTCTGGTCCACTGTAATGGAGACAACGCACGCCTCTCCCCGAAACACCAGACACACGAAGCTACACGGTGGCCTTGAATACTTCCCTCACACGTCCAACGACACGCTGCCATTTCCAACATCCCGCTAAGCTATCGCGTCTCCAAAAAACCCACAAGCCTAAATACCACGAGTTTTGCAGCGCCAAGAACAAACCTCCTCAAAGCTGCAAAATAAAAACTTTCGTTATTGTGTGTGTGTTACCAAAGAATAGTTTCGTAATTCATTTCTTGTGCCCATAAAAGCTATAGTGTTAGGGAAAATAACTAATTCCCTCCAAACACGCAATAAGTGCACACAACACGGTCAGGAAGAGTAATAAGAGATCCTGCGAGATTCAAGGATTTCACAACATAAAAGTAAAAGGGCAGAATAATCCCTGTTAGGCAAGAGGGTAGTCAGCCCAATGAATGCCTAGTTAAGTCTTATCAGACTTTGTTTTTTGTCCTTGAGAAAAGGAAAGATGTTGCATGAAGAACTGAACCAGGGTTTTCACCGTTTAGAGTTATTGACCTTGGGGGAAAACATATAATGACTCAATAATAACGGTAAATTATTTTTTACTATGTCAGCTTCAGTATACCCTATAAGACCTTTTACACTCTCTATAGTTTATGGAAATTTATCTGAATTAATGGCTTTTACTTCCATAACCTCACCAAAACAAAATGTCCTGTTAGACTTGGCAGTTTTTTACTAAACGTTTATCTCGGTCATTTAAAGTGTCAAAGAAAATATCAAACCAGAGCAGTTTAGCAGCAACTGTCTGAGAACAGGCTGAATCCAACACAGCCACACCAAGTGTCTCTGTGTCTCTTTCACAAGCTTAGGCAGTTTTATATTTGAGTCATTTATAATGTTTCGTCAATGAGTATCCACATTAAACAAGGTAAAGTGCACCTGGTCTGATTCCATGACAATGTTAGTATTATTTCTTGAACCGGTACAACCACGTGCCAAGTGTTTAGCAGAATTACATCTAAAACTGTGTTTTAGTCTACCTTGTCTATCAGAGAGATTAGCTTCATTTTCTCCTCAATAAATTTTTTTTTCGTTGGTATTCTTGTAACGATTAAAACTTATTGCTTCCATTTCTTTAACAACAGGAACATTTTTGTGTTTCAGTGACAATACTTCACAAAACACTTTTTTAAATGTCTCTTTGATTGTTGTATGGTTGAGACTCACACACGTGGTTCACGATAATTTTTCATTTTTCCTCGGACAAGTTCGCTGCATTTAACACAAAAAAGCCTGCACCACGTTGGGGAGTGTCATAACCGAGGCCAAACTTGTATAGTGTTTCTATATTACATTATGTACTTTCCTTGAGTCATTCATATAACTCGCTTGAATGCACATAGAAAAACTAATTCTAAAAAAAAAACAAAACAAATGACATTCTTTTAAGAGTGCATTCTTTTATAGTCCAGGTTAAAGGTGTGCCTGTTTATCAAAGTTTTTTTTTTCTCATTCCTCAATGATACTTGCTTAAATAAGGTCTAAAAGGTTCAGCTTCTGGTTATCCTTACTTTGGTTTTAACCTGGACTATAATCATTCAGTCATTTTTCGTAATTATATCATTAAAATTTTTTTTAATGATATAATTACGAAAAATGAATTGGGGAAAATTTTTATATAAAAATTGTTTTCTTCCATTCTATTGAAACAGACCAGTAGTTTTAGTTTTAAAAAATACTGAATTGAAGTCATCTAAATTATTATATACACGGATTTTTAAATGTAAATACAAACCAGTGATTCTTTATTTTAGTATTTCAATGAATATTGCTATTTGATGGTATAAACATGTTAAACAAATTTATGGGTGATTAATTGATTTTAATGGTATGTCAGTAAGTTTAGTTTCATTTTATCACTGAAGTTAGTGAGGGTGAAATATGTTTTGATCAGCTCTTACTAATTTGGACAAGTTAAATCATTACGCTAATTAATTTTGCAAGAAGACCAGTGAACCGACTCGGTTTCCGTTGTAACAGCAATCACAAAATAGAAATTTTAACGCATTAATTGTATTAAAAATTTAAAATAAAAATAAATAAATAAATAAAGGCGTGGTCATGTGATATAAAACAGAAATTCAATTCTATAAAAGAAAAAAAAAAATTAACAATACTTACAGTAAATTACGATCTTATAATTCTTAAGATTAACGATGTTCAGAAACAAAATAATTTTCATATGTTTATTCCGATTCGATGATAATGTTTATGGTCAAATGTCAGTGAAAACTCAACTTTCGAATTTAATGTTTTTCTTGGAAAAAAATAAATCATGGGAAATGATGTCATAAATTAGATAAAACATCTCGAAATTACCTGTTAAAAAGTAAAACCGAAACGATATTTTTTTTTCTTTTTTTGGTGTTTCAATATTTGAATTCGTGGAAAATCAAAATTTAGAACTTTTTTCAATGAAATTAATTTTACTTTAAAACTTGGGAATTTCAAGTGCAAAGCAAAAGAATTTTTTTTCTCATCAAGTCTTTAAAAAATAATGGATGAATATAGTGAATTTTTTAAAAAATTATTTCTCTTATCTTGTAGGGAACGAATAAGTAAATTTTTTAAAAAAATTTAATTGAATTGAAAAAAAAAAAGGAAAACTTAAATTTGCGGAAACTCCCAGAGGTCCCTAACAGGAAAAGGGAATGTCGCATGTGTAAAGAAAAAGGTTCCCTCTTGACAAAGGGGAACAGGCTTTCTTCCTCTTTCAGGCAGTGACCGTCGAATCAACAACACCATTTTCCTATCTAGTGTCTGGGCACCACGCATACGTCTTTGGACTAGGCTTTCGTTAGTCCCTTTCACCCAGTAGCAGCTCCCTCTCTCTGTTAACAGTATGCTGAAATATAAAGACTTCGAGATGGAAACTACAAACTAAAACAACCGAACTTTGACAAACTTCCAAAAGAAATTAACCCTTATGGAAGCCCTAAATACCAAAATGAGGACAAACACGTGCAAGAAACGATTAACGTATTTTAGACACTTTAACTGGGGGATTCAACCATTTCATTTGTATTCCGGGAAAACTCCCTCACCCATGGAGTGGTTGTTGAACCCAGTAAATAAAGGAAAGTATAAAAGAAACGCCCTCGTCTCCTATGTTATTGTCTTCCTGTGTATAATTCTTTTGGGGACTTTCTTGGGCAAGGCATTACACCGACTAGCCAACGTGGGGTAAAAATAAAATAATCAAAATATGAAGTCAGATATCAAACTGCTACACAGCTTAGCCCTTGCCCTTGTCCTTAACCTTCAGTCGAAACCCTACAATCTCTTACATATACGACTTAGGTGGGAACTGTTTAGTTGTGGGACCCAAATTTGTGATATATATATATATAAATTAATAATAATAAAAATTATAATAGTAATAATAATAGAATTATAAACAAGTTGAACAGTGAAGTTTTCTATTCCTTGATAAGAGAGAAAAGTTCCAAGCAAATCAACTTTGTGAAATCCCTATTTCTTTTGCTGTACGCTCCTGACACCAGTGTTATAAACAAGAATATGGTTGCCAGAGACAACGGACGAGAGGATTAGATTTAGTTTCGTTTATTTTTAAATAAATAAAAGTTGGTATGTCAGAAGAGATATGGGCCTTCTTCTTTCACTCGATAACGGGTCAGAACAACGCCGTCTAAGAAGGCAGGCCTCATCGGTGTTGTTGTGATGTCACACTAGTAGGCCTACTGTTAGCAAGACTAAAAGTAATAATATTGTAGCAGAAAGAACTTCGTATTTTTGTTCGGCGTTTGTCCCATTCTGTCCAGACGATTTTCTCATGCAAATCAAGGGTAGTGAAAGCCCGCCAAACTCTCTCTTCCTCAGAATCTTTCGAGCAGGACAGACGTCTTTCTGTCCTCTCTTTTCTAGCAGCTGAAACACAACTCCATGAGGGGAGCCATCTAGTTTATGGACCTTTGAGTCTATCCTCCTAGACCAAAGGCTCCCATCATCATCATCATCATATCGCGCTGGTAGCACGGATATCCCTGACCCTCTCTCGCCACTCCTCCCTATCGTTCATCGCCCTAGGTAGGTCTTCAGGACAACATCCCGTATCCTCACATAGCTGCTGAATGTATGTTCGTGCTGGTCGTCCAGCTTTTGCACGGCCATGTGTGGGGGTCCATAAGAGTACATCTCCTATGAGTTCGTCCCTGCTTCTCCAGCAGTGTCCTGCATGTCTGGCTCGTCTAACTTGAATAGTTTTCGTGATAGGGGGCAGGTGGCCGTACAGTTGGTGTCTTGTGGGGTGTTGCCGCCAGGACTTGTTTAAGATTGCACGTAGCATTCTTGTGTAATTGCCGTCTAGCTTCTTCTCCAGCCGTTTTGTTAGCGTCCATGTAGTGCATCCATATAGCAGTATCGATGCAACCGCTGCCTGGAAGAAACTGCGTTTCATTTTATCGGTTAGGTCTGATTTCCAAATAATCGATAACCTATTGATAGCTGTCCATGCTTTCGCTAACCTCATTTCGATGTCCTTTTCGGTTGATTCGACGCTGCTTCCTAGGTAAATGAATTTGTCTACTAGTTTAAGAGGGGTTCCTTCTAGAGTGGAGATGTCCCCCGTTTGATTATAGCACATATATTCCGTTTTGTGTGCATTAACATAGAGGCCTATGTTTGCTGCTGCTCGTTCCAAACTATGCAGTAGTGTTTCGGCTTGGTCAGGTGTATTTGCCAGTATCGCTATGTCATCGGCGTAGTCGGCGTCGGTAATTGTTGTTGCGGGGTACCTTCTGCTTCTTTTCTTTGTCAGTTCGAAGCCATTCTCTTTGATTTTGTCAATCGATGTTCTAAGTACGTAGTCTAGACAAATGATAAAGACGTACGGAGCCAGCGTGTCCCCTTGTAGCACTCTAGCTACAATGTCAAAGTATTCTGTGTCTCCATCTGGTGATCGTACTTTTACTTTAGTGTTTCTATAGAGGATCGTTATTGCCGCTACGGTTTCTTTAGGTATGCCGTACGCTAGTAGGATTTGTTCCATCTTTCCCCTGTGAATGGAGTCGAAAGCCTTGGTAAAGTCGACAAATATTAATGTCGCTTGTAGGTTTTTTTGCCCGTACACCTTCAAGGATTCTACGGATGGTTAATATTTGTGAGGTCGTGGATCTATTTCTTCGGAAGCCATTTTGGTTTTTTCTAAGTATGTTGTCGATTTTGGGTTCTATTCGGTTTCGTAGTTGGGGCCTTGTAGATTTTGGCTGCTATGGATGTAAGTGTTATGCCTCGGTAGTTTTTGGCTAATCCGAGGTCCCCCTTTTTAGGGAAGGGGAGTTTGCATCCCTTCATCCATCTATCTATCGGATTTTGATTGTATACTGCGTTGCAGTGTCGGAGCAGTATGTCGTCGAATTGTCTGGTCTTCCATACTTCCGGGGGAATTTCGTCCAATCCTGCAGCTTTCCTATTTTTAATTTTTCTGAGAACCGAGTCGAGTTCTTCTTGTGTGAACGGTCCTAGTTTAATGTCTAATTGTTTGCTAATTATTCTGGTGATTGGTTCATGTATTATTTCCGGTGGGTTTCCTAGTAAGTTTTCGAAATGCTGTTTCCACAGTTTTATTCTTTCTTGTTGGTTTGCTGCTTTCAGTTTTGCTTTGGCTGTGTTCTTTCTTCTACTCACTTCGTTTATTGTTTGCCAGGCTATCCTAGATTGTCTATCTTCCACCGAGTCTCTAATCTTATCTATCTGATTTTGAATGTATTCTGTCTGTTCCTTTATATATACGCCTGCTAATTGATATTGTGCTGTTTTTAGTTTTAAGGCATTTGTGTTTGTTGGGGTTTTTTTTATAGTTTTTGGAGGCTGTTTTCACTAGTGCACGTTTTTCTCTCACCGCTAAAGTTTCCCAAGGGACTCTATATTTAGTTTTGAGTTTTGTTGGAATGCATTTCGCTGCTGCCTCGAGGTGTGCATTGACGAAATTTTCATATTCGTCGTTTGGTGTACTTTTTTCGGTCTTTTCTTGTAGTGTTTCGAATCTGTTTCTTAATTCTAATACGTATTTATCTCTTATATCTCTGTTGTTCAATAGGGCACAGTCATAGTGTTTGGTGGTCGCTGTTCGTTTGGCGTTTTTTCGTAGGCTTAACCGTATTTTCGCCGTGACTATTCGGTGATCGGTGGAGACACCCTCAAAAGAGGAGTATGCATTGCACAATTTTTCCATTTCTTGTTTATAAGGACGTAGTCTATCTGAGCTTTAGTATTGTTTGCGTACGTGTATGTCCATAGTTTGCCCTCCCTTTTTTGGTAGTTTGTATTGAGGCATGCTAATCTATTTTCTATCATGAAATCTGTTAGATGTTGCCCATTCCTATTTGACGTGTTGTGGAGGCTGTATGTAAACGTTACCCCCTCACCCCCACCACATTATCTCAGTCTTCTAACCATGTCACTTCTTAGCCGGCCGGTGATCAACTAGTGGCTGAGGGGGCAACGCACATTTCTTTACCTACACAAGAATACGATCGAGGGAACGGAGAAAATAGAAGGACAAACGAACAACACGAACAAACTTGGGGTTAACCAAGAGCAGAGGAAGGTATGCAACACTACATGCATGTGCATTCCTGATAGCAGATATGGACTAACGCTAGCGTGGGTTACTAGCGAAAATTTCACAATGCTACTGGAATCAGACATCTTGAGACTCTTCTTCACTGGACCCTATCTTGTCTCCTCGCCTCTCTGTTCCGGTGTCTGGTGTTGACTGCCCCTCCGTGGATCCACGCCAACCTCTCTGTTCGCCTCTCTCTTGTCCAGTCTCCACTGCCTTCTCTCTGCTCTCCAGCCACCAACTCCTCTCTCTGGGTCACGTCGTCCACTCTCATTCGCGTCCCCTTACCACTTCCGGATACGGCGAGATTTCATGTCCAAGAATCCTTTGTCTGGTTTCGCGCCAAAACAGACAATTGAATCGTCTGCTTTGACAGCCCAACCACATAGTGCTACATACCTCCCTCTCTTACCCTTGTCATTTATTCTCAATAAATTACAACACGATTTAACAACAAGCAAAAAAAAAACAAGAACATTTACAGGAAGTAACAACCGAACTTACAAAATTTTAAGGGGGTTCGGTCGTCCCCTAAAAAAAAATAATAAATAATATAACAACACCATATCATCATACACATTAAAAAAAAATTTTATAAAAATAAAAAAAATATTGCTGGATTCAGCTCTTCCACCTTGCCCTCCTGTGAACAATTCTGGGGTCTCCTGACTCATCCCTATTCTTCATTTCAATAGGACTTTTTGATTCACCTCCAATATTATTCAATTTTCTTTCAATTCGCCCCGCCCCCACCCAACAAAACACAGGAGAATTTTAACCACCCCTACCCAACGATTTTAAGAGGACTTTTCCATTCACCTCCAACGTTATTCAATTTTCGAACATTTCACCCCATCCTCCAACCCATCAGAACACAGGGGAATTTTAACCACCCCTACCCAACAATTCAGGAGTATTTTTGGACTTGTCTCCCCCCTTTCCTTACGACGTGGGAGCATCAGTAATCTCCGCCGTTCGATCGGTGTCGTAACAGGAATAATGTTCCAGAAAGCACTGTGGAATTCACTTCCCAACCTGGGGGCCTTCACTGCCCCCTGCAACAAACAAAACAAGTCTCTCAGCCATCAATCACTATGGATTTTCAAAAGATAAGAAGAAAAACAAAGCAATTGACACCATCTCCCAGATCGTCCAGCCATGACCAGCCACTGGGGAGGAGCAACCGGACACCGCCCCGCGCCCAGGCATCGTCTTCCCAACCCATCGTCAACCGTTTCCTCGGTACCATGTTCATCAATTCTATGTCAATCAGGCCACTCGTTTTCCCAAATCATTTGTATAACTTACTACCCCTCGATACCAGTCCGCGAAACGGGGCCCCCGTGCACCCAACCCCCCAGGGAGAACACGATCAGACGAAGTGAAGAAGTGCCAAGAGCAGTTAAACTTACAAAAAATAAACCCAGAAAATCCATGAAGGTAAAAAAAAATAAAAATTAAAAAAAAATAAATAAAATAAAAATAAATTTAAAAAAAGAATAAACAAATAACAATAAACAACAAAGCAAATGACACGGTAAGCCCAGTCCCCCAAAACCAACAAAAAACAAGGCAAAGTATAACAAAAAAAAACAAACAAACAAAAAACAACAAAGGATAGCAAAAAAAATCCACACAAGTTAAACAAAAAAAAAAAATTAATGATTCACAGACAAAAAATAAAAAAAAGAAATAAAATAACTACAATTGACAAATATATAAAAATAAAATTCTTCTGAAGGAATCTGTCACGCATCCACCTTCTAACCTTTGTCTCTCTTCCCTTGAGATCTCTGCCCACTTCCACCATTTCTCTTTGCGTCTTACTTTCCTTCTCTCCTGTCCACTTGAATTCTTCCCTCTACCGGGGGTGGTGTGGGAGGGGATAGCGTTTGCTTCCAACCGTTTTTTTTTTAAATCCACAAAAAAACAAAAACTTTCTTTTCTTCCTAAAATCCAAAGTTTACTTATTCTTTTTCTTTCTTTCTATTTTCTTTTTTTTTAACAGAGACAGGCATGGATGCAGCGACAAAAATTCCCTAGCAATCTTTCTTTCTACTTTTCGTTCTCTCTTTTTCTTTCTTGACTTTATCTGCTCTTCCTTCTTTTTCTTTGTTTAAATTTTTCCGCCATTTTTTTTTTTCATTTTTTTATATTTTCCATTTTTTTTTTTTTTTAGTTTTTGTGGTAGAAGCTTTCCTCCACCTTCTACCCTCTGCACTCGGAACGACCCGACTTTGACCAGTCGATTTTAACCTAGAAATCTCACTTTCTCTCTCATTTTTCGTTTCATCTTCCCTTTCTCTGGGGTTTTGAAATACCACAAATTTCTCTTTTTTTAATCGGTGACTTATCACCTTTCCAGCATTAAAAAAAAAAAAATTACTATAAAACTTCCCAGAACTGACTAACTTTCTTTCTTAAGCCACTGGTCCTAACACTTAAGTATAGAAATTTCTATGTGAAACTGCTACAAAGAAGGAGAAAAAAAAACATTTGAATTCTAGCGGTCAAGATAAGTGTGAAAAGAGGGTAAGGGAAGAAAACCTTCCCTTCCCTTCTAACAAAAATACAACAACAAAAAATCAGCAGTTATCAAGGGTTTAAATATATACACACACACACACACAAAAACGAAATAGATTACTTGGGTTTTTTTTTTTTTACATCTTAAAATTTCCTTAAAAATCAAAGATTTTTTTTTTTTTTTAATCGCTGACACATCACCTCTCTAGCATAAAAAGTACTACAAAACTTCTCAGAAGGACAATATATTTTTTTTTAAGCCACTGGTCCTATCACTTAAGGATGATTATACTATGGAAACTGCTACGCAAAAAAAAATCATTTGAATTCTACTGGTCAAGATAAGTGTGCGAGGGGGGTAGGGGAATAAATTCTCTCTTTCCCTTCTAACAAAAATACAACAAAAAAAAATCAGCAGTTATGAGGGGCTTAAACATACATACACACACACACAAACGAAATAGATTACTTGGGTTCTTTTTTTTTTCTCTCTACATTTTAGATATCCTTAATCTAAAAAATTTTTTTTTGTTCTTATATTCGAGTGCAGGTGGGTGGGGAATGTGTATTCCTACCTTTGTAGATTTCTTCCTTTTCCATCTTTTTTTTTTCTTTTTCTTTGTTTCTTTCGTTTTCTTTTTCCTTCTTTTCTTTTCTCGTTGCTCGCAGGGTTCTTATTGCATTTTTTTTTCTTTCTTCTTCGTCCGCTCGCTTCCCGACTCCTTCATCCCTCGATTCATTCCTATTTTTTTTTCATCAGGTTTTTTTTTTTCATCCTGGTCAACGGCGCCATTTGTAAAACGTCACCCCCTCACCCCCACCACATTATCTCAGTCTTCTAACCATGTCACTTCTTAGCCGGCCGGTGATCAACTAGTGGCTGAGGGGGCAACGCACATTTCTTTACCTACACAAGAATACGATCGAGGGAACGGAGAAAATAGAAGGACAAACGAACAACACGAACAAACTTGGGGTTAACCAAGAGCAGAGGAAGGTATGCAACACTACATGCATGTGCATTCCTGATAGCAGATATGGACTAACGCTAGCGTGGGTTACTAGCGAAAATTTCACAATGCTACTGGAATCAGACATCTTGAGACTCTTCTTCACTGGACCCTATCTTGTCTCCTCGCCTCTCTGTTCCGGTGTCTGGTGTTGACTGCCCCTCCGTGGATCCACGCCAACCTCTCTGTTCGCCTCTCTCTTGTCCAGTCTCCACTGCCTTCTCTCTGCTCTCCAGCCACCAACTCCTCTCTCTGGGTCGCGTCGTCCACTCTCATTCGCGTCCCCTTACCACTTCCGGATACGGCGAGATTTCATGTCCAAGAATCCTTTGTCTGGTTTCGCGCCAAAACAGACAATTGAATCGTCTGCTTTGACAGCCCAACCACATAGTGCTCCATGTATTTGTTGTTTCCGTTTTTCCCGATTTGGGCATTCATGTCTCCGTCAGTGACTAACATGTTGTGTTTCGGGATGCTACGCACTAATGAGGATAACTCAGCGTAGAAGGTGACTAGTTCAGTTTCTTCACTAACATTGGTGGGGCTGTAGCATGAGATGATTGTTGCTCTGGGGTTGCCGTTAAAAGTAGCTGCTATCATTCTAGGTTGTATTTTCTCAACGCTATTTAGCGTTTTTAATGCTCTAGGTCCAATAAGTAATCCTACCCCTCCTACTGCGGCGTTGACAGAGTTTTTCCATGCGGATACGGTGACGAGCGACCACCCATTGCCAGTTTCGTGATATTTGATATCTTCGGTGTGCGTGTATCTGTGTTCTTGTATGCATATTATGTCAATCTTTTATTCTTCGGCCGATGCGATTAGCTCTGGTAGTTGTCCTATTCTATTTAAGGTTCTTAAGTTAAATGTGGCTATTTGTAGTGTTTGCTTGCATTTTAGTAGTTAAAAAAAAGGCTCCCAGTTGAACATAAATTGGATGTATTTATTCCGCCTTTAACATGAACAATTTTATTATACCTCAGACAATTCAGCTACTTCATTCCTGTTCAACCTTTTAGGATATCCTTCATTCCTCTCTCCCACAGCGCACGACCACAAACTTATGGCTGACTACATCACCCATCTAGCTGAGACCCAAATACAACCACCACGCACTTTACTTACACGTTTGTAAATCTGACAATAAATTGTCACTTCTGTTGTATCTGTTACCTCGCCTTTGTTTCCTTCATTGTCTTTGGCTGTCATTACTCGCACGCATTAAACTTAAAACATTTGCAGGGTCGACATGCTTATCGGCTCCGCAACAATCTATTTTGGAGACCTTTACTCCTCTATCCAAAATCTACGGGATCTCGAACAACTGGCTGAACCCCAAATGCCAACTCATCCCTTCTATAACTGTATTTCTTCTCACTACGACTTTCAGCACAAAGGCTTCCTTTCAATACCATCCGGGATTAAACTTCTGTAACACTATGTAGGTGGCCCACCAAGCAGAAGATTCCTTTGTCTGTTTTGGCGCGAAACCAGACAAAGGGTTTTGGACTTGAAATCTCGGCGTGATCGGAAGTGGTAACGGGACGCGAGAAGAGAGTTGGTTGGACCAAGGAGCTGACAGGAGTTGGCGACGGGACACGGACAGAGGCAGTCGACTCCGGACACCGGAGCGGAGAGGCGAGTCAGCATGACATGGGGTCCAGCGACAGTGAAGAAGATCGAGTCAAGATGAGTCGGCATTCCAGTTGCTTTGTAGAATTTTCGCTAGTAACCCACGCTAGCGTTAGTCTATATATGCTATCAGGAATGCAAAGTGTTGCAGAACTCCTTGTCTTGCACTTTGAGTTAACCCCAAGCATATTGTTCGTGTTTGTTCGTTTGTTCTTTTTTCTCCTGTTCCCTCGATTGTATTCTTGTAGTGGCAAGAAATGTGCGTTACCCCTATCGGAGCCACTAGTTGATCACCGGCCGTAAAGAAGTGAAATGGTTAGAAAAGCCGATGTAACGTGTGTGGGCCGAAGCGGTATCGTCACACTTCTACATTGAAAACCTTCAATATCTTCGTTCGACTCCTTTATTTTTTCCTTTTAATATAATTCCATTCTTCGTTATTATATGATGCCGATAAAATGATTGGAAAGTAAAGAAAAAGTTTTAGAAACTGTTATATAGCAGGATTCCTATCTTTCCCGATTTACGATTTCATTCAAAAAAAACATACACGTGGCTGGAGAAGGGTAGCATTCGACCGGATGTTAGCCTGACGGCTGCTGCCGAGAAAATGAACAAAATGTGTCTGCGCAAGAGGCTCTGCGCAGGGCTTCCGGGTGAGAATGCAACGAATTAATTCTCGTTAACAAAATACCCTTTTTCAGCCAATCATAAATCTTCCCTCCCCACAAAAAAAAAAAAAATTCCGAGAACCGACTTGATCCAAAGGGTAGCTATTTAAACAGCGAAGATCTGCAAAGGCGAGACAGACCAGAAGGGTGGAAGGGAAGAACACGCTACGGCCATAAAAACTCATCTGAACTCCCACCTGCTGTGACAGCTGCTGACTTAGCTACAACACCACCCCGTCTACGACTACTACTACTACCACCGAGATCATCTGATACCCTTACCACCCTTATACCACCATACCAACCAAGTGAGTTTCTTAGAACTTATAACATACGTGACCGTACATGAACTCTGGTTTCACACACACACACACCTCAATTCACTGCTTCACTTGATATTGTATGCTACAATTTTGTACAGTTGATTCTTCGCCTCATCACCATGTTTTTCCTTTTTTTAATATAATTGTTTAAAAACTTTCAACCTGTGTTTGTCTTTTCCTTGCCACGATACGCTAAATAGAACAGGCACAACATGATGATGATGATGAATACTCATATTGGACCTTAGTGAGTAGAAACTCGAGAATATATCCTCCCTACTTCTAAACTATCCAATGACCCCTTCGCTTAGCGTCATCACCTAGCACACATGGCGGACCCTCGACTTGGCCCAATATGACCCATAGTGAGTGGGAACTCGAGTATTTATCCTCCCTACTTCTGAACCATGTTTGACCCTCGACTTAGCCACTTATAAACCTCTTATTGTAGTACCCGTCATCAGCATAATACAAGTGGTTGGATTTTAAACAAAAAAAAAACGTCCGTGTTAAATCAGCTAAATAACCCTGTACACAAGTAAAACGTAATACTTGCCTGAGAGTAATTGAGTATTACTATCAAAGCTCTGTTGTTCACTACCCAGCAAAATATAGATCAATGATAGTTATCATGAGGACCGTAATTATTTCGGTGGCGATAAATAATTAAATAATTATCAAATAAATAATTATCTCCCTTGGAGAATGGCCGTGTCTATTAAGTGGCTCGTGGACAGTCACAGAAATCCGTTCTTGTCCTCTTTTGTTCTTTCAACAGTATAAACACTATCTCCTGCCTTTCAATTGAACAATAAAGCTACTTTACTGTTCATATCATCAAGTCAGCTTTCTTTTGTTTTGTACTCCTTTTTACTTATTGCGTGTTCATAGAACAATATGTGTATATTTTTCTCTGTTCGGACACGTTTGTGTACTCTTTATGTGGTGATAAAGGAAGGAACTATATAATCTCCCTTACTTTCTGGGAACGAATTGTTCCCCTTTTGTTTAGTTGACTGGTGGGTGGCCATTTTAGCCATGACTACCTCTAACACCAGTTCTTAGTTAAAGCTTTTCTTCAAGCTTATCTGACTTCTTCAATTAATTGCAAGCTCTAACATATCAATTATTAAAATTTATTCAACTAAGAACCAGAATGGAAAAATACCTCAAGCCGGAACGATTGGAATTAGACCCATCTAAACCCGAAGCTGCGGACACGAGGAGGCGTTGGAAAATGACTTTTAATATCTTCCTCGAGGCCGTCTGTGAAACTCAACAACCTACTTCCATGACAGACAGGTTGAAATTGTAACTATTAATCAACCTTCTTTCTCCGGCTATTTTCAAACACATATCTGATATACACGACTACAGTACGGCTATGAATATTCTTGAAGAAATCTTCGAGAAGCCTAAAAATAGCGTCTTCTGTAGACATTTGTTAGCGACCCGTCGGCAACAAACAGATGACAGCGTAGACCAGTATTTACAATCCCTAAAAAGACTCGCTAAAGACTGTGATTTTCAGGCTGTTACGGCAACACAAGCGAGAGACGAATACATCAGAGACGCATTTATCAATGGACTTACGTCCAACTATATCAGGCAGAGGCTTCTAGAAAATAAAACTCTAGACCTGAATACAGCCTATGACCAGGCTCTCACGCTAGAAATGGCGCAAAGGCTACTAGCGTCGTGTTCTTAACAGAACTCCCTAACTGCTTCGGTATCTACTGTTCGGACCGAAGAAACTGACGACTGTATATCCGTGTGCGATGAGCAACGTACTATAGCTGCTATTTCCGGACAGAAATGTTTCTTTTGTGGAAACTAGAGGCACGAAAGGCCCAGATGCCCAGCCAGAAATTCAATTTGCAAAAATTGTAAAAAGAAAGGGCATTTCGCTCGTGTCTGGAGATCCCATACGGCGGCTGCTACCAACTACGGTAAGTCCTTACTTGCTTCGTCTTCTCTTAACTTCTCAGTTAGTCTCTCTCGTTCTTCCATGTGTGGAGAAATTAAAGGAGAACCTGTAAAGATACTCGTTGATACAGGAAGCTCAGAAAATTTTAGCCTCTCCGATAAAGTTAAAAGGCTCAGGTTGGCAGTTACGCCAAGTTCTGAAAGAATTTTAATGGCTAGCAGTTCCCATTCTTCTACTACCCTTGGACATTGCATAGTATCTCTGCACCTGAGTGGTAGAGAATACAAGAATATCAAGTTATCGGTGATGGCTAACCTTTGCTGTGACGTCATTCTTGGACATAGTTTTCTATGCAAACATTCTTCTGTGGAAATACCTTTCGGAGGGCCGCTTCCACTTCTTACTGTTTGTAGACTTACCGCCATTAAAAATATCCCCTACCCATCTCTATTTACGAACCTAACCCCTGACTGTCGTCCAATAGCAGTTAAATCCCGGAGACATAGCATACCAGACACTAAATTCATTCAGTCTGAGATCTCCGGGATGCTTAAGGAAGGCATTATAGAGCCTTCTCAATCTCCATGGCGCGCCCAAACACTTGTAGTATCCCCCGCAAATCACAAAAAGAGACTTGTTGTGGATTACTCCCAGACCATAAACCGGTTCACTCTCCTGGATACTTATCCCCTTCCGCGGATAGAGGACATGGTAAATGAAATTGCCAGTTACCGAGTATTTAGCACCCTTGACTTAACCAGTGTCTATCACCAGGTCGCTATTAAACCAGAAGAGCGAAAATACACTGCATTTGAAGCTGCTGGATCCCTATACCAATTTTGCCGAAACCCATTCGGAGTGACCAATGGAGTAACGAGCTTTCAACGGGTTATGGACGACATCATCAAGCGAGATGACCTCATTGGAACCTACGCCTATATCGACAATGTTACCATCTGTGGGCAAAATCAGGCTGAACATGACTTAAATCTGAAAGAGTTCATGAATAGCGTGGTAAAGAACGGTTTGACATTGAACAAAAACAAGTATCTTTACTCGTTTACCTCCACAGACTTACTCGGTTATACGATAACCAAGGGTTCAGCAAAACCCGACCCCGATAGACTAAAAGGATTGATGGACTTACCGTTACCTCAAAACCCTCCTTCTCTTCGACAAGCTATGGGGATGTTCTCTCACTACTCTCGGTGGATCCCGAACTTTTCTGAAAAACTACATTCCCTAACAAAAGTTACCCGTTGTCCTCTCTCTAAGGAACAAACAGAGGCCTTCAAGTGCCTGAAGCAGGAGATTGCAAAATCGTCCCTGGTAGCTATAGACTTTTCTCTTCCTTTTGAAATCAAAACTGATGCTTCAGAACATGCTATCGCTGGCTCCCTAACCCAAAACGGTCGACCTGTAGCTTTCTTTTCAAGAACCCTTACTTCTGCTGAGCAAAAGCACTCGTCAGTTGAAAAGGAGGCGTACGCTATTATTGAAGTGATTCGAAAATGGCGACACCTATTACTTGGAAAGCATTTTAAGCTGATCACCGATCAAAAATCAGTCTCGTTCATGTTCAATCCTAAAAGTAAGTGCAAGATAAAAAATGAAAAGATCACAATATGGAAATTGGAACTTGCTTGTTTCAGTTATGATATAGCATATCGTTCAGGAAAACAGAATGCAGCCGCTGACGCCCTACCCCAGATTTGCTCTTCTACTACTACTGCGGACAAGTTACATGGCTTGCACGAAGATTTATGTCATCCAGGAGTAACCCAAATGCTACGTTTTGTCAGAAGCAAAAATATGCTGCACTCCGTAGAAAATGTAAGAGCAGTAGCCCGGGCGTGCCAGGTCTGTTCTGAGATGAAGCCTAGTTTCATTAGAAGAGCACCTCAGGCACTCATAAAAGCGAGTCAACCCTTTGAGAGATTGAGTGTAGACTTCAAGGGACCTTTACCTTCAAGTTCCCGCAATCACAACTTACTAACTGCGGTTAACAAATACTCCCGTTTTCCTTTCGCTTTCCTTTGTGCCGATGTGGCTGCTGCGACTGTCATTAAACACCTAACTAATCTATTTTCTGTTTTTGGAAATCCTTCTTTTGTGCACTCAGATCGAGGAACAGCCTTCATATCAGAGGAACTAAAAGGATTCCTACATTCTCGTGGCATCGCTACCAGTCGAACAACTGCTTTTAATCCTCAAGGCAACGGACAAGTAGAGAGATACAACGGCATCATCTGGCGAACGGTGAGTCTGGTTCTCCGATCAAGAAATCTCTCTATTGTTCATTGGGAAAAGGTGTTGGATGTGGCTCTCCACTAACTGTACTCCACATGAACGCCTATTCAATTTCCAAAGAAAATCAGCCACTGGAGATTCCATACTTACAAGGTTAACAAGATCCAAATGGGCTCTTCTGAAGCGCCATTTATGTGGAAGTAAATATGAGCCCCTGGTGGAGACTGTTGATATACTCAAAGTCAACCCAAACAATGCTCATGTACACTTCAATAATGGACGAGAAACAACTGTGTCCTTGCGTCACATAGCTCCTCTTGGTGATGGAATGAACAGCTAAGATACGGAACCAGACCCTATGCCAGGGGACCCTCAAGAACTGGATGTCCCTAACCCGTCTAACACTCCTCCCCTTCTACAGAGTACTACTGAAAACTCTGCTGCCGAGAATTCACTTCCTGCTACTTCTCTTCCTCCACACTTGGATGATTCTCAGAGGACCTTGTCAGAAGACGTTGACTCACTAAATCTTCGACGTTCCAGTAGAACCCGTCGAAAACCTTCTTATTTAACTGAGAACTATCAGCTTTAAACTTTCGTTTTCATTTCTTTTCGGTTTTCAGTTTGATCAAAGGTATCTACGGGACTCATTTAATTGGAGATACCCTTTTGAGAGTCGCTGAACCCTTCCTCTCTCGACAAATTGACGAACCCGAATTTTCCTGGGCGGTGGAGAATGTGGTGATAAAGAAAGGAACTATATAATCTCCCTTACTTTCTGATAACGAATTGTTCCCCTTTTGTTTAGTTGACTGATGAAATGCCATTTTAGCCGTGACTACCTCTAACACCAGTTCTTAGTTAAAGCTTTTCTTCAAGCTTATCTGACTTCTTCAATTAATTGCAAGCTCTGACATATCACTTATTACACTTTTCCATACTACTTGTATATATAGTATGTATATATTAATGCTTCTGTATAATTAAATTTATCCTATCTTCTCTTCCGTTCATTCAGTGTCAATATATCATGGATATACTCATGCTAATATTGGTCCTTCATAAAAGACGTTTTCACTAAATATTTTCTTTATTCTCCTAACGACTTAATATAACGTTTTGGAACTTCTTCATCTTCGGTCCAAGGATATTCCTTGGCAAAAAGAAAAACTGACAATTCAGGTGTACTTATACTGTGCGCTTCCCCTGTTATCCAAAGCGAACTTCCTGACATTAACAAGTTTTAAACAGTATAGTGTGACGGCAAATTCACTAAAATCCCAAAACGGGACTTTATTTTCGCACGTGTGAAGACGGGGCAGACTGGCACTTGATCCCTTGTAGAATAAGTCCTCGTTCAGAGTTTTTTTCCTCAGGCATATAGGAACTGGCATATTATGTGGGGGATTAATTTATGGCTAGACTGATCGCCGCTGGCAAGGGGTCTCCAAATTTCACACTATACACACACCCACCAAGGCCGCTAGTCTTCCTCCCCTAGAACAATGGCAGATATGGACCTCTAGGTTTATACGTAATAATATTAATTATAGTAATCGACAACTCCGGTTTCCCGTATAAGAATTTAAAAGGAATTAATAGGACAGTTTTAAGCAAGCACAACATAAGGCGACATGAAGCTGGAAAAGAAACACGAAATAACAAATTCGTAGCAAATGATATAAAGAACGACTCGAGCACGTGGGAACATTAAAATACATCAATCTTTTACTACACATAGATATACACCTTCAATGTGTCAAATATATCATAAATGGATAGTACATGAACTTAGATGTCTTTCTTCTTTTCTTTTCTTTCTTCTTTAGTCTTTCTTCAAATTGAGAGAGAGAGAGAGGGAGGATATATAATTGGGTATAGGGAGAAACAGTCTCAAAGTTTACTTATCTTATTTCGATGGATTCCTGTGGAGAATATTTCCTCTTTTAACGGGCTAACAGACTTTATGTTATTTTTAGTACTGGCTTGAAGATGTGGCTCCTTCTTGTCCGAGCTATTTTTCGTCTTTCATTACCCGGAGCCTTGGCTTTAGCTGTGCCCCATCTGTTCCCGACGAGCTCTGTCCAAAAGACTGATTTTCTTATTATCTATTTCCGCTGACGGGAAGTAGTCCCCACTTCGCCTTAGGGTTCTAGTCAATCATTTGGCTTCCGTGGGGATTTAGGAATTAACAATAAAACTCCCAACCGGATATTGACTCGTCGGCTGCCAGATACAAAATGTATAAACGCGTCGCCACGCATAAGGCTCCACGCATCCATCCGGTTTAAAATCAGAAAAAAGAAAAATAATTAAATGCAAAGTAGCCAATGGGAAGCGGAAGGATTTTGGAGTGGCGAATTTGGAGCCGGTGAAGAGAGATAAATACTCAGGTTTTCTGTGAACCGACCTCTTTTCGGGTAGTGACTTCGAACCGACAACACCGATTTTACTATCTGGTGTTTTGGGCACCACGCTGTGTCTTGGGACGTAGCGTTAGTTAGTCCATTCACCAAGTAAATAAAGGAAAGTATGGAAGAAATGTTTTCGTCTCTTATCTGTTTCTATCTTTTCTTTTTGTATATTTCTTTTGGACTTTCTTAGGGCAGGGCATTGCGCCAGCCAGACAACGTGGGGTAAAATAATATAACCAAAATATGGAGTCAGATATCTTACGGCAACACAGCCTTGCCCTTAGCCACTGACCTTCATAAAAACCTTTCAAACCCCACACTTCTCTCTTCTTCCCCTTGGTCAGGCGATTCGTGAGGGCTACTATATGTCACCCCCTATCCCATTCTTTATCCATCAGGTCACCAAGTACAAACATCTGTTTTTCCTTCAACGGTCAGCCGAAGTTGACCCAATTCTTTGTTTCTCTTTTAACGGTCAATCTTTGACGGCTTGCTAATTCACGCACGGGGAATAGTAGTAATCTTATTTCTATCTTCTCAGTGGGACACCACGTGACAATAGCAAATAATATGCAAACGTGTTCAGGATATTCTATTATAATATATAATTACATAATAAATATATAATCATACCACCAAATTGATTTTCTACTGTATATTGATCAGCACGTTTTCAAGGAGGGCAAAGCGAGACAAAAAAAAAACAGCATCAGTGCCGCCTAAAAAAACCTTCATCTAATGAAGACCCATAGTTCAAACATGGTTTTGGACCTGAAACATCATTACTGTTAACCCAATGCGTCGTAGTAGAATTTACTTTTTACTGCCAGGCTTTGTTGGTTTTATTTCATAGTGCTAAAATCATGCTTTATGTATTGTAAAAATACGTGCCTATTGTTCTATGAACAAAGCAGTTTGCACTGGGTTTAGTTGTTGGTAGCAAGAGGGAAGTGTTGTTTGTGTTTAGCGAGGAAGATGGTGTAACGTATGTGTGTTTACGTTGTAGTGTTTCCTCGCTTAGTGTAGTTACTCTCCTCGCTAGGTTGTGAGAAATAAAAGGAGGATGATGAAGAAGTAAGATGGCGAAGGTCGAAAGGTGTTTTTAGAAATAAGGTTTTATTTTGCAGCATGGAATATTGGGTTTGCTTTTGGTGCTGCAAGACTCGTGGAGAGGTTATACTTATTGAGACGAAATTGAGTTATGAGAAGTTGAGAAGGTTGTGATGGCAGCGTGTGTCGTCGGACGTAGATTGTGTTCGTTGCATTTTGACGAAAGACATGTTGCAGTTGTAGGAATTGAACTTTGGATGTCACCGTGTAGTTTTGTGTCTGGTATTTGGGGAGAGTATGTGCTTTCTCCATTAAAGTGGCCCAGAGGTGAATTGAGAGCTAGTTGTCGTTTGCAGAATAAAAGCGTCGCGTTGACATAGCCAATTTTGGGGTGACATAAAGTTGTGCCTGTGCGAGGCATGTTGAATGCATCTAATTTATATTCAACGGATTCCTTGCGAGGAATCCATGAATTAGATGGGTTCCCTCGAATGTCCATGCTGCTGTTATTCTAGAGCCGCAGTGAGACGTCTGCACTGGGCGGCGTTCTCAAGCCAAAGAGAGTGTGTTTGGCAACTCACCCGATTTGGTGGCCGGAAATGAAGGTCCGGGCTGAATAGGATAAGTCATCCTGATTGGGTGAAATTAAGTGTCGAATTAAATTGCGCGCCAAACCAAAATACGAAATTTTTCCTTCCTCTACAAGTTGTACAAAAAACGGTAAAAAGTCTTTATTGATGAAAATGAATACAGTGTAGAGTAAATACATACTGGCTTTACATTTCAATGACCAGGCAAAAGAAGAACGACCATCGCTGGGTTGTGAGACAAAGGCACGTATTAACAGCGATTTATCTAACATGCCACCATGTCAGAATATGGCACAAGGTTGCTTTATGGTGTTGGGCCACGTACGAATCGAGACTCATGCGCGGTAGGTGCAAACATTCCTGACTCGAGGCACCAAGCAGGCAAAAACCTGGAGGGGCGGCACCCTAAGGCCAAGGTATTATAGCATGCAAAGACAACTGCCCGGAACCAATGCCTGGCTGTTGGCCCGAAGACGGGTCGCAAACTGTTCAAAGAATAGAGACAAGAAGAGAACGTCTTTATCGTTTCAAGAACGGAGTCGAAAGAGATCTATACCATTTCAAGTTCAATTTGGGTCTAATCAAAGTCAAATTTCATAGTGAAATAGCCCAGTTCAAAATGCACTTGTCAAATTCAAAATGAGATGTAAAAAATTCAAAATGGAATATGCAAATTCGATTCGGGACTTAGCAAGTTCAAAATGGATTAGGCAAATTTAATTTGGGACCAAGCAATTATTTTCTTAAAAAAGACGTTAAAATTAAATATTTTTATTTTTCAAAATTATTAATTACAAAAATTTATGATTATAAATCTTACTATTGAAATGTATTTATCTTCTAGTGGCAATCGTGGTGTAATGGTTAGCAAGCTCGACTAGCAAACCTACACGAGTGAGTTCGAGTCTCATTGGGTGCCCCTTTCATATGACCTAGTGCCACATCTAAGCAAAAAGCTTAGTAAATTTCCATCTAACTTCGTCATCCTCTTTAACGCACTCTTTTTCTTATTTTACGTCTCCATCTTTCTCCCCGCCCTTCCTATTAAAGTAACCTTCGCCTTCGTCGGCATTCTCCTATAAAAGGGCTCCTCAGGCGTCAGGTGATAAAACTAGCCCTTTCCAAGGAAGTTTGGAGCCCTTCTGAAGCTCGAGGAAGAGGGAAAACTCATCTATTACCCCTCGTAAACCCGCTATTTATGAACATGTGACTCGACACTCAGCGATACTAGGCATGCTTTGATATAAATTCAAGTTCCAAAAGTGGGCAAATTTTTCCTTATCGGGCATCTTCTGACAAAACACGTACGGGATCGTTTAGAATCACGAGGTACTTTATTTGGTTACAACTTTACATTCCTACAAATACAACAAACCAAATACGAAAATAACTTGTAGCAGTGATATATTTTAATTATTTTTGATTTACCTACTTTGAATTCTAAAAGATCGAATTCAATCTAAATTGTTTTATGAAATAAATAAAAGCAATTCAAACAAATTAAATAAATAATAGTAAACAATAACAGAACTACCACGGATATAGGACGTGTTACTAAACTGTGGCTAGGAAATCACAGATCTTTTTTTTCTTTTCTTTTTATGTGAGCACGTGTCTAAGAAATTTATTTTTCTATCCAGTCTCTTTCTAAATTCACATAAAAAGCAAAATTTAGAAAGTTAATGGGAAAAGGTAACCCTCGGGGTCGTGGCGGTAAGAGTCATGCTGAAGGATCAAGAAAATCATCCCATTGTCGAAAAAAATTACGACAGGATAAATTTGACGGCCGAGCTTCTTTTTCTCAAGATTTAAGTGAATCTTCCGATGGTTCGTAGTTTCCAAACGATTTTCAACGAAAATATTATTTCTTACACCCTTATTTATTTATTGCTTAGCTATAGTTACGCAAATATATTATATTTTTTTAAAGATTTACTACGTCCATTTCAACTTTTAATTTTGAATTCTTGTTAGTGTGTTAGTGCATTTTTAACACACTCCTTCGTTCCAGTTTGCTTAAATTCAAATTCAAACTAATATCTACGAAGGAAAGAGTGTCTGAAAATGACGTACGTTTTGGCATATATTTGGAGTAAAGTTTTAGGCCATAAGTAAATTCGGAAAATTTGGGCCTAATTCTAAGGCTGCTTATCTCCCTTTAATTGTTTGATTTGTATTTTTTTTTAAATCCCTACGACAATAAATATAAAAAGTACGATCAACATATTTATCAGCCCAGTCAGTTGGGGCTGTAGAATACGCCGACTGGATTTCTGTAGATATGACACTAAACCATCTGGTGGCGAGGCTCCAGGCTTGTAGCTTTAGGGAATGTAGATTACTTTTCATTGCCATTACTCCTAGGTTCACCCTGACCTGGAGTGGTCCCATCTATTAGTCAAATAGAACTATTTAGTCATCTACTATACTTGAAACTATTTAACTGTGTGCAAACAAATGATTAATATTTAATAGAATTATTTGTGTTAGATAGCAATACTTGAAACTATTTAACTGTATGCAATCAAATGATTAATATTAAATAGAATTATTTGTATTAGATTGCAATGTTTTAAACCATTTAATTATGGCAAATAGAATTATTTGTGTTAGATAGCAGTACTTGAAACCGTTTAACTGTATGCTCTGGTTCATTTAGAATAATGTTACATACAAACTATTCACTTAACAATCACATATATATGTATAAATAGGATTTGGCATTAGATATGTCGTGGGGCTATCTATGATAGCCAACCCTACCAAATAAATGATAAAGAAAGGCAAGGATAATAAAACACAAGAGGGTTTGTTAAAAGAGACAATTTTTATTTAGCAAGAAATAACAAAAGTGTTAGATGGTAATTCCTGTTTATGTCAAAATTGTAGAATCCACTGTTTTATATTTCTTGATGACAGTGACTTTGGATGATGCTTGTAAAGGCTGCTGGTCATAAATGGCCAGATGGTCTGTACCTGATTGAGCTTATTTTTTTATGTGAACTCATCCATGTATTTACTCAAAAAGATCTTCTGCTTTAAGACATAATGTTATCTACATAAATTCTTATTCTCAATCTGTATGAACTAATAAAAAGTTAAACAAATGCTAAACGTAGGTTAAATTTAACTGCGACAAATTCTAAAAATCATACATGAGGAAATTTTTTTTCCAAAATTTCATAGTCCAATGAGCTACATGTTATACACAAATAATTACAGCATATTGAAAACTCGGATGTCAGTATGTATGCTAATGATACTAGGATGAGAAATCTTTTTAAATTCATCAGATGATTAAGATTTGCTCAGTAAGTGGTTCTTATCAGACTCAATTTGTAGAGCAGCTGGTGCATATAACAGGTAGCTTCTTATTTCCAGTTCCTGCTGTTCCTTTGATATCATAAAACCCAAGTAAATATAGCTTTCATCTTGATCACCTCAGTAATGAACCTGCTCAATACTTAGATAAAATACCACTTAATAGCAGATTATACCATAAACACTCTGAGTCCTGTGTACTAGACTAAACAAAATTTTTTGCTTTTCCCAAATTCCTGGGCTATTTTTTCTAAAGTTGTTTTCTTCACATGACTTGGACACTGAAAAAACTTAATCATTTCTTATTATTACCACAAATTTTAATGAAACTTCAATGGCGTAGGTCATGATTATTGTTGATTATGATCTAGTTGTAGCAAAAATGTCATGATTTTCTAAAAAGAAAGTTCTCCGAAATACCAAAATGTAGGAAATTTCTAAGAATGTTCTTTTCCTTCATTTGATACTTAATTTGAAATTAGTCCTTTGCTAATGGCTTGAGAGCAGTTGTCTGAGTTTGAAAAAGGTCAAATTGTGGTGTACAATGATTGTTGACTGTCATTTCATGATGTTACAAAGAAATTTAATCATTATCATTCATCACAATCTTTGTCAATCACTTTATGAAAGTTGTCAGCCAGTAATTTGATGCTCATTGATAAACCAAAAAAAGTGGTCATAAATTGTCCTAACTTGTCATAAACTACATCAATTATCTTAATAAATTTTTTGTGTTGGCTGTTTTTGGGGGAGTTTTTGTCCAATACAGTACCCTTCTGTGAATAAAAGTTGTCAAGATTCTGAAAGAAAATAAGAGTGTTTTTATATGATGACTCATGTTGACTAAGATCCTCATCTTTGTTGTTTTCACCACATTTTAGTCAGAAACAATGACAGAACTTCAAATAAGAGAATTGTTTTTAACATAAGTTAAAGGACAATTTTATTGAAGACTTTATTTATACTAGGGACCACCAAAATGGTCAATATCATCTCCTGGGGGTCAATAAATCCCTGTCAAAAAGAAATCAGTAAACATGGTTTGAAAGCTGAAATTAATAAATAAAATGATTTAATCTAAATGACATCCAACAGATTCACTACTTTGTATTTCCCGATATTTCATTCAGTATGTTATTTTATACTATATTTTCACAAAATTGAATACTTTTATGTTGAATTCTAGAATTATGTTTAATATTTTATTTCTATTGATTTTCACAAAATGGAAACTGTACATCTACTTAAACATTTATTGTATATGCCTGGCGGCTGATGACGCATCAATAATCTAAAAAGTTTGTTGTCCCAGGGTTTACACTAAGACTTAATCTTTATAATGATAAATAAAAATGAACTTAATGTCACATTGTGTAAAACTTAACAAAAGTTTTGCGATATTTTGAAAAATATGAGGCACAATTTGGCAGTTTCAGATGATTTTGCCAAGATCATGAAGGTGACAAACTTCATTGGAATGTGAGATGCTAGGTTCGCCTGATACTCTCCAAGTGTTTCTTGCCAGACTTATCCCAATGGCTTGGAGCACGGCCATTGAAATCCATGGTTTTAAGCCTATCTAACTTGGCTTGATTATGGAGGTTCTTGCAACCTGAGCAAAATTTCTTAGTCATTTTTGTTTGTTATCCAAAGTGTTAATCCTACCCGAGTAATGATGTTGTGTAATTATTTTACATACAATCACACAGCCTCGTTACTCTGAACTGAGTAACAATGATGTGTAAATATTTGATATCTCGTTTAAGAATACTTTTTGAATTTAATTTTTACTTATTTCTTTGATAAAGCAAATAATTTACAAATTTTTTTCTTTTGAAGTTTAGAAATTTAAGTTCTGTATCAGATCCATCTTGCAGCAATATGGTTTCTCACTGATTATTGTTTATTGTTAAAGACTCATCTCTATTAATCTGATGGTGAGGCTCCAATTATGGAGATCTGGGGAATGTGGAGTACTGCTTCATTGTCATTACTCCCAGGACCACTCTGACCCAGAGTGGTAATACCTGTTAGGTTTCCATCTTGGGGTCAAATAGATCTATTTAAAGATTATTTGTATGCAGTAGGAATACTTGATGACATATAACTGTAAATTATTTCTATAGTTGAAGCTCAAATTGTTTACTCCTTGAAATCGTATAACTGTGTGTAAACAATGACTATTGTTAAATAGAAATAATTACATGAAACCATATAATTATTAGTATTGGATAGGAATACTTGAAACCATACAACTTGCAAAAAAAAAACTCTTAAGAAAGGACAAAACAAAAAAAATATAAATATGAGAGTACAATGTGCACCATTCCCTAACCTCTACGCATAAATTAGCCCTAGACAGGTTGACATGCCATTGAAATCAGTTTCCATGTGGGCACACTTTTCCTCATGAGGGTGACAAAAACTGTTCAAATAATCTACTGCTTATAAGAATTATGCCTACCAAATTAAATAGATCCCTTATCAAACTGTTTGGTCATTTATGGAAGACAAATTAACTCTTAGTTTTCTAAATTTCTGAGATGAAGCTTGTTGATTTTTATCATTAAGGTTTTTTGGACTATTGTCTTCATCTTTATTGTTATTTCCACAACGTTTCGGCCGATATGTCCTCCAGCCTTCTTCAGGTGTTTGTCGAATTCAATAAAGGACGTAGTTCGAAGTTCCGTGAAGGTTCCCGAGTTCGACAATCACCTGAAGAAGGCCGGAGGACATATTGGCCGAAACGTTGTGGAAATAACAATAAAGATGAAGACAATAGTCCAAAAAAAAGCCTTAATGATAAAAATCAAATTAACTCTTAATACTTTATATAGGTGTATCCACTCCAAACAAAATTTTTCTTTTAAATAATTTTTCTTTTCCTTCATTTGTGATGTTGTTTATGTTATTATTTTCCTGATCTTCAGATAAAAATGTTGAAAGAACCTCAAAAAGTATTCCTTTTGTCTTGGCAATGTGGGATATGGAACAGTGTGATCCAACAAAATGTTCTGGAAGGAAATTGGCTCGAATGGGTTTTGTGGAAACCCTGACTTTGCATAAAAGATTTAATGGACTCATTCTGACTCCAGAAGGTAAACAATGTGTCTCTCCACAAGACAGGTAAGAAATATATCTGTTTGTAAAGATTTTACCATTGCTAGTGAAAGTTTCTAATATATGAGGATCATTAAATAAGTTTCCAGACTTTTTTCGTATAAGCACTTTTATTGATAGTACACACATGAAACTCTAGTCCCCTTCAAAGTAATCTCCTCCTGCTGCAATGCACGTTGTATCGTTCCAACAACTTCTGGAAGGCCCCATGGAAGTCCTCTTGTGTGAGCGTGTCAATGACCTTCGTCACAGCCTCTTTCATCTCAATTGTCTCATAACGACAGCCTCTGAGCTTAGGGAATAACCAAAAGTCAAGGTCTGGACTATAGGGAGGGTGAGGAACTGTCTTGATGCCCATCTTGGTCAAATAGTCTGTGACAAGGATGGAGTTGTGGACTGGTACATTGTCCTGGTGGAAATGCCACTGAGCCGATTTGAAGAGTGCTGGCCTCTTCCGACAGAATCTCTTTTTGAACTCCCTTAAAACCTCAACATAGTAACCCTCACCCTTGGCCAATCAACTGTGGTGTATTGACTTTCTTACTCCTCCCACACCTCTCATGATCCCTCACAGACTACGTGCCTTCCTTGAATCTCTTATGCCACTCAAAAACTAATGCTCGATTTATGCAAGATGGTCGAAAAGCAGTCTGAAGCATTCCATATGTTTCTGTGGCATTTTTTCCAAGTTTAAAACAGAATTTTATTGCATATCATAAGATGTATAGCAATAACATACTGAATGTTCAAGAGTCTACAACAATTTTAAATTCCTGTACAAAAAAGTCTGGCAACCTATTGAATGCACCACATATCTTTTTGATTCCTTATCTACTAAATGCACAAGTGTCAAATGCAACCCCTACAACTACTTTTGCAGGCTGAAAACAATACTCTACAACCTTTGCATGCAAGAACTTTAAAAGGAAATTGATACTTTCAATTATGAATATTTTAGCATACAGCTTCTAACTGGACCAAATATTAATAATCATACAACAAATCCAAGTGTTAGGAACACTGTATTTTGTTTATTTTTTTTTGTTTTGTTTTTCTTTGAGGGGTTGGGGAGTGCACATAGTTTGATTGTTAGAGAAATGGGTGATGTGATTGTCATTGCTGTAGAAAATAGATTCAACTAGCCAAGTTCAAAACTTGGATGAGGCTGTTTGCATTTCATTTCACTCTAATGCCCTTTTGCTCTGTTGGCTGGGGGCTGTAAAATACACTGACTGCTTCTCTGCAGTGGGGTAAGACCTCCTCCTCCACAACAAGTGTCCTGATATGACACTAAACAATCTGATGGTGAGGTTTCAGTAAGGCTAGATCTTTGGGGAATGTGAATACTCTTTTATTACCATCTTTCCTGATCCACTCTGACCTGGACTGGTAGGGTCCTATCTATGAGTGATAGGTCCTATCTATGGGTCAAATAGAACTAAACTGTGTACTTAGGCTAAACTGAATTGTTTGAAATGGAATTGTTTTTTGACATTGAAACTGTCTACTTATACTTTACTGAATTGTTTGAAATAGAACTGTATGTATAATATTATGTATAAAAATGGATTTGGCATTAATAACCTACAATGGTTGATGTGCAATAAAACAAAACCAAACAATACCTAATGCCCTTGGGAAAGGCATGAGACCTTCTCTTCTCGCCCACCATCCACCAACTATGGGTAAATAGTAAAACAGACTGGGTTCTTTTTATCTTGTAGGTAAGCAAACCAGCCAAAGAAAAGGAAAAGCTTGGAATTTAAAAACTGGGTGTCGTTTTAGCAACTCCATCCCATAAAAACCTGCTTGCTACAAAAATTAAAGCACCATCACTGATATATTTGCCTGTAAACTTTCACTCAACAAAGAAAAATGTTTGAGTTCTAGCTTAAGAATGCAATGTTTGATTTTAGAGTATGTATTATAAATAAAAAAAACTTTTGCTTATAGAAATATTAAATCATTAACATTACCTGCATTGCTTCCTTGGACTTCGTACTGTCTACAAGAATATAGATAACATGCTTGTAAAATTCTTTCGGGTTTCATGCAAAATATAAGACCAACTCAACAAGTCTCTATGGTATGTGAGCTAAGGTACTGAATTGCAGCCGTGATGTTAGCAAGTTTGAATTCCAGTCACACTATTACATTCACTTTCAGACTAATGCCCTTGGGAAATGTATGAACCCCTTTATCCCTCCCCAGCTATGGGTTAAATAGTATCACTGCCATTCTTCTTGTAGGATGGCTTTGGCATTAAATAGCCTACAAAGGTTAATATGCCATTAAACAAAGAAAACAACCTGAGACCAACTCGTATTCAACTTTTCTCTTCAAGTTAATCCAAGACCAAATGATTCTGTAATCCCCTAAACAATGGTAATCAGAAGAACCAAGGTCAGAAAAATATGGAGGATGAAGCAATTTTTCCAAACCGAACTCCTCTAAGAGATCTTTAATCAATTGAGTTGTGTGAGAACAGGCATTATCATGATGGAGGATGATTCCCTTTCCCATCACTTAGGAGGAACGTTTGTTGTCCAAAACTGTTTTCAAATGAGAAAGTTGATTGTAATAGAGATAAGAGGTGTTTGATTATTTTCTAACAGTTCATAATAGACAATTCTTAGGATATCCCACCATACTCTCAACATGATCTTCTTTGGATGAAGGTCTGTTTCATCAACTGATCCAATGATGATAGCATTTAATGTTATGATCCACTCCTCATCATCAGGAGCAAGCTTGCCTAAAAAGGTACTTAATGGTGTTATTTAAGCAATGACTCACAACAAACGACACACTGTTGCAGATTCTCTGTAGCCAGGCGATGCAGGACTTGTTCTGCAACCACTGAAATCTTTCCAATCATTTTAAGTTCTTGTAGTACAGTTGCATGGATATGTTTAAGTGAGTTTCCTGGCAGCAGTAGTAGAATTTGCTGTGAGAACATCTTCCAACTCTTCAGAACAAATTTTTTTGCAACGACCCTCCTTTGGCTCATCTTTTAGACTGAATAAACAGGAAAATCAGCTCCTGAAACTTTTTTCATTCAATGTATTATTTCCATAAATGTTCTGAATGGATTTTGTTGCTGTATTTGCATTGACACCTTTATGAAACTCATCGAGTAAAACATGCCTCATGTGTTCTTTAGTTGAAATGAACATAAGAGTGAATACCGAAAGGAAAAGATAAAGATTACTCATTGTATCATTCATAAATTATAATTAAAGGCAATAATATTTTAATATATGTTGTCTAAAATATTCAGCTAGAAAATCAAACATTCCACTTTGCTTAACACTCAGCATTATAAGGTATAGATCAAAGGTAAAGTGGAGCAATCCAGGGAATGGAGTAGCACTCTTCCCTACACCTTGATGTAGTAGCTATTGAAAAGAGAGCCTTTGGGTGACCCTTGACTAAAGTTTCCAACTTTACTCTAGAAAAATAACTGCCTTGTCAGAGAAGCATAGAATATGCTACCAGTATTTCCTGAAGCAGATTAAGATCTCACCCCCAAAAGAGACATCTTGGGTATAACACTAAACTGCATCGGATGATGAGGTCCCAATTTTGGAGCTCTGGGTTATGTGGAGTACCCCTTAATTACCATTACTCCCAGGTCCACTTTCACTCAGAGCAGAAGTATCTGTTAGGGTCCCATCTTATGGGTCAAATAGATCTGTTTAAAAATTATTTCGACTTAATAGGACTTTGTGTAAAATTTTTAAAAAAACCTTCAAAAACAATACACAAAAAAACATAAATACAAACATACAATGAATACAATTCCCTTAACCTCTATGCATAAAATAATCCTGAATGAGTTGACATGCCATTAAAATCAATCAGTCTAGAACAATAAGTCATATTAAAATGATGCTGATTAATTTTCCTATATTTAACTCAATCAGTAGGAAAAAATACCCAGCAGAGTTTGATTACTAACCACTGAAAATTTGGTGGCTATAGGTCTAGCCATTTTTCATATGTTATTATGGCAGACAGATGAAATAGATATTTGTTGGAGTAAGACTCCACACAAATCTTTCCAGACTAGTAAGCTTATCTTAATTCTTTTGAATCAAAATCTTTATTCTTGGTAAATTATTTTCATTTCATTGTCCATGTGAGGACAAAGATTCTCTATTAATTCCTCCTTCTGATGCTGCTTTGACCAAACTGAAATATGACTTTCAATGTCTAACTTGCCAGGAATTGAACTGATAACTACTAAGTTTATAGATACACTTAACCAATACTCCCAGAAAGTTACCAAATACAACAGACACCTGAAGAAGAATAAAAAGATTTGGGATTATAATAATCAAAATGAGGAATATTGTTTAAACAAATCAGTGAATAATGTTTTTTATTTATGTGTGCAGCAATAATTTAAATGTTACAGTTTTGATTTATGTTTAATTATATTTTTGCATAAAAAAAGGCATTGACAGTTGATGTTTGGGATATGCTTGAAGATGCGGGGGGGGGTAACTGCTATAAACTGAAGGTCAAGAATCTGTATTTCAAAGGGACTCGAGGTGTGGTGGTTATTGTTGTAAGAAATGGACACAGCAACCGGAGATCTAATCCTGAATAAGGCTATTAGCATTTCACACAGTCCTAATACCATTAGAAAAAGTGCACATTGACTTTATACTCCTTCTAACTATAGGTAAATAGTTGGGTAGACTGAGTAACCAGTCTAGAAGAAAGATAATTCTGAGTTTAAATCTGTTAAATTCCACTTAAATATTGACCTTGTCTCACCTCCTGCTCGAGTGGAGAGTTTGGGTAAATGCATGAATACGGTGATATAATTTCAGTGTTCACTGTATTATTTCTCCTGGAAATAAATCTTTTCAAATTGTAAGCAATGTTTGTTTTTCTTTTCTAAACTTTTTCCTTATATTTGTTACACATTACAAAAGGTTTTTACTATGCGTATCGACTCTGAGTATGGGTAAAATATTTGATTTGTTTTATTTTTATATCCTTTTTAATTTGGAAAAAATTATATTGCAACCTGTTAGAAGACTTGAACAATACAGAACACTATTCAAGGAATTGCAGTATATTTCCTGGCAGTCTGATGTTTTTCATATCAGTTGTCACAATGCATTTCATTCTTTATCTCACCCTCCATCTCTATATTGACCTGAATCAATTAACAATTTCATCTTCTGTTTGGTCATTTCATGTTTTGTGGATGCCACTCAACAACTTTGTGAGTTTACCTGTTGTCTGTGAAATCAAGCAGAACTTTAGTTTTCAACACTCCACAATCATGTCCTTTACTCCAATCTGCTCCCAGATTACCCTGCTTGGGCTTGCACAACAATATTCCCAGCATGAATCTTCTCATCACCCTCTTTGCCATAACAAGTCACTGTTCTTCTTTCTTTTGGTAGCCCACATTTTGTTTACGTATAACATCACTGGCTATTGAAGGGTCTTGTCCAGCTTTGCTTTGAGCATATATGCCTTCCACCCAGATCTTATCCTCCACAAGACTTCTGTCTCTACATATTCACCATCCATCCTAAACTGACATACCCTAACCCTAATCCCGCCACTCTTCAGACTTTTTGTACATTTTAGGAATCCAGGAATTTAGTTGCTGTATATGAATTTGTAAATGGACAAGTTTTTATTTAAATGAGAGTGGACTGAAACATTTATATGATGATGACTTTTTAATCTATGGGATTCAAGCACTGCAACACTCATTGAAGAACTGTGCAAATTACAAAGTGTTCTATGTTAAAAAACTAAACCTCATTTGATCCCATTCAGTGAGGGTATTTTAGTCAGCCAATGAACTTTTCAGTGAAATCTCGTTTGTTATTTTTCTTGTTACATTAAAAAAAAATTTTTTTTATTATTGCAAAGATGCACCCTGAAAATTTCTGGGATGTTGTTATATTCTTTATTCTGTTTCTCAGAGAACTTGTCTCTTCATATGGTGTAGCTGTAGTTGACTGTTCCTGGGCAAAACTTGAAGCCACACCTTTTGGTTCAATGAAAGGCAATCATCCAAGGTTACTCCCTTATTTGGTTGCTGTTAATCCCATCAACTATGGCCGTCCTTGTAAACTCTCCTGTGTTGAAGCTTTTGCTGCCACACTCTACATCACAGGTAACATCTTTCAGTATTTTGTAAAAATTGGTCCATAGTTATGAACACTTGATAGATTTTTATTTATGAAATATTGTCATTCACTGTTATTATTATTAATCCTTTTGCAGGCTGACCAAAATTTTTTTAATCATGATAGCTCAATGTAAGGCATTTTCCTATTGACTGCTTGCTGACCAGTTCAATGTTAATGTATAGAAATATTACTTGGTGTAGAATTGTGTAAAGATGTGACAGTGCACCTGCCTTCCCCTGCTTTTAATCTGCTGACTTTTCCACTTGGCTAATTATGTCATCGAATGACACGATTGATCTGCTTATCTGGCCATGTTGTGTTTTCATCCAGATAGCAATCAATTGCTAAATGGAATCACCAATCAGTGAAGGGACTGAAGAGATTGCACAATTAAGAAAGTAAAAAAAAGTCGATGCTAACAAACAGAGAACAGAACATGGCCTTGTAACAATAAAAATATTTAGTTAAAAAAGTATCTGTAAAAATGGTACATATATTCGCCCTCCCCTGAAGTTTGGAATTTATAGTCGGAGACCCCAGTTCATGAATTAAAAGTAAGTCAATTTGTCGGCATTCAAAGTCGAGCACAAAAGCCTCTCAATTTATCATATAAGTTTTAGGTTTTTCTATTCTTGCTTTCTATACATAAGGTCATCTCAAATGGAGCCTTTCTTAATCTTTAGCTCTCAGCTTTGTTAGTCTGGTACAAGGTGATCTTAAAAGTCACTTATGTTAATTTCTCCTCACTTTTTTACTTTTGTGAGTCTGATACAGGGGCGTTTCAAAGTATCGTGATATTTCAGTTTCTCTTCACGTCTTCACACCCAGGGCAGTCTGGTTCGAGGCCATCTTGAAATATTGTATTATCTCAGGCTTTTTCCGTCTCTCACAAAGTTTTGTATTATCTTACTTCTCTATGCTTTTCTATACCCAGGGCAGTCTGGTAAAGCACTGCAGCACCAGTGGAAGAAGAGTGTGGACCACATTTGGTCACATTCCATGTGAGTATCTTGGTCAGCCTATAAAGTTTTCAGCTGACCCTTATATATATATATATATATATATATATATATATATATATGATATCCAAACAAATTCGATAGTTGTTAACTTTTTAGATATGACTTTAAACCTGAATGATGGTACTCTGTTCAAAAAACCTTGTTATATCAACAAAGGATTGAATCACCCCAAACTGGTGTTAAAAGAAGTCTCATCTGGTATAATGACTAGATTATCTGGTAATTCTTCTCGTATTGACATTTTCAACTAGTGTGGTAAATATGTTCAAGCTCTTAAAAATAGTGGGTATAGAACCCACCTTATATACAATGACAACAAGAAAGAAACTGCTTCTAGTGAGGAGAAAAGTTGTAAAAAGATTGAGGAATATTTAATGGTTTGCATCATCCTTGAAAAAATAAATTGGGAAGTGACTTTTTGAAAATATTAGATTTTTTCACCCCCTAATGAGATAATAAAATATTTAACAAAACTACTGTTCCATTGAGCTACAGTTGTTTTGCCAAATGTTGTCAGTAACATCAACAAATTTATACAGATAAATTTATTCAAAAAACAAAGAAATGAAGAACTACTTTGTAATAAAAAAAAAATGTCATGCCTGTTAAAGTGAATGTATTGTTTACATGGCTAATACAAAAATTGATGGACAAAATAAAAACAAAAAGGTATACTTAGGCTCGACTCAAAGTATTTTCATAAACGTTTAATAACCATGAAACCAGCTTTGTACATGTTAAATGTTTGCATTGTACCTCGCTCTCTTAATATGTCCAGCCCAGTCGGCTAGGGCTGTAGAATTTTTATAATCTTTGAAATGATTCCTCATTGCCACTTTTATAATGTTCTGATCAGGGAATAATTTTGGCTAACTATTTATAATCTCTTCACTCTCATACAATACCGAAGTACTTAGAATACTGACTCGCAATGCTACATTTCAATACTACTCTATACACCTTGTCATCTGATTGATTTATATATTCCCTATTTCTACTCACCTGACTCCAGTAGCAGAATCCATTTCAACAGTTGTGTTGGCTGGCGATCCATGTTCGACCACACGAGTCGGTAACTGTGTATTCTTCTTACGTAACGAGTTCACCGACTGCATCTCTGCATAGGGATAAGACTCCCCCAACGAGTACCTTGGATATATGTCATTAAACAATCTGATACAGAGGCTCCAGTAATGCTGGAGCTTTGAGCCATGCGGAGTACCCCTTCATTGCCATTGCTCCCAGGTATACTCTGGCCTAGGGTGGTAGCACTTGATGGGTCCTATCTATGGGTCAAATAGAACTGTTTGATATTTAAACTGTTTGATCAATTAACTGCGGGGGGTGTCCTTGTGGTGTATTGGTTAAAGCAATGGACTGTGGAATTGTAGTAAGCGAGTTCGTACTCCAGTCACGCTATTACATCACTTTCGGGCAAATACCCTTGGGAAAGGTATAGAACCCCCTTATCCTCCCAGCTATGGGTTAAATAGTACCACGACTGTTCTTCTAGGAGAATGGCTTTGGCATTAAATAACCTACCAAGGTTGATATGCCATTAAACAAAGAAACCAAATCAATTAACTGTGTGTAAACAAATAACATGTTTAATTGAATTGTCAGTGATACATAGAAATACTTGGTACCATTTAAATTTATTGACTTAGGCTAAATTTATTTGTTATAAATAGAACTATTTGATCATTGTGTCTAGAAAATGTGTTTACAAATTATATTTAATATGTATGTAAAAACCAGATTTGGCATTAAATAACCAACAAGAGTTAATATGCCATAAAACCAAACCAAACTAATCAAATCATGAATACTTATATTTATATAAACAGGATCTGGCTTTAAATAACCTACCAAGGTTGCCCAAAAAATTACTAAACCAAACTAAACCTTATCATGTCTGAGACAATAAAAACAAAAATATATCAGAGACCCTATATCTCAAAGTGGGAAATTGTTAAGATAGCTTGTAATTACAATGCTGGTGATTAATATGGGATAGAAAATGGCCATTGCCACATACTCCACTTCTGAGATATTGAACCAGTGTAAGCACAAAAATAAATGGCTGTTTAATCATTGACTATTTAATTTTGTTTCCACTCTATGCTAATTCTATTGTGTTCTTGTATATATTCATCCATTTGTCCCAAAGATTTTCCGGTAGAGTTTTCCTGAAGATCCTTTTCAGTGAAATCTTGCAAGTAAGCTCTGTTTCTTATTTAGATCTCTAAACCATCATATTGAGCGTTTTATTAACATTTTTCTTTATTTTTATTGACAGGCTTTAAGGAAATTGGGGAACTGTTGTTAGAAAAGTTCAAATGGGGTTTGAATTTCTTCAAACTAAATGAAGAATTACTGGATGCCTATGCAAATTGCAGTTGCAGTGGTGATGTGATAAAATGCCAAAATGCTTATCTGAAGAAAATTGAACAAGATAAAAAAGAAAGGGATAACATTGGTGAGTAAACATTTATTTTCATCTTTCTTTTGAGAATGCATCCTAAGCAAAGTTCTTTCTAACATTGCTTACTGACAGCACAGCTTCCTTTTATTCTCTCTTGACATCTATCCCTATTGGCCATCGCTCTTGGTCAGTCTTCTAGACGGTATCCAGTCTCTACAAAGAGCTAGATAATGTGCGTTTTTGTCTTTTTTGGATGGTTTGTGAGATGGGAGATAAATGGCTATACAGCTGCTATTTTGTAGGGTGCTACTTCCAGAATTTGTTTAAAACGAAACATAGCATTCTCATGTTGTTCCAATCTAGCTTTTTTTCCAAGTATTTTGTTTGCATCCAAATGGTGCAGCCATACAGTAGTACTGACTCAACAACAAAAATTAACGTTTTATTTTATTAAAAAGATCAGATATGCCTATGTTGACATCACTTTAAGTAGATGAGATATTGCTACTGAGATAAGTTCACTAATAACTGTATGTGGCCAAATAAGTAAGCAATATCTCATTCTTGCTCTGAAATTTCTTTTGTGAATTTGAGACAAAAAAAAACTGATTGTTTCAAATGTCCAATTTTCTAAAAACTTTACTTCTTCTAAAACTTACTTTTTCTAAAACTTTACTTCTTCAGTTGCTCACAGGCTTTTTGGTCCTATGCAGGCTGAGAAAAAAATTAGAAAGAATATTGCTCCTTAGAATCTCTTACACATGTGTGTGTGTGTGTGTGTGTGTGTGTGTGTATATATATATATATATATATATATATATATATATATATATATAACTGGAAATAAATCTGACCGTATGAAAATGTATAGAGATGAAAACACACAAAGTTTTCTAAGAATGATTTTATTTGTAGAAATATTTACCACCATTTAAACATTTTGGTTTTTAAACCTTTATCAGGGCATGTAATTAATAACTTAAACACCCTGATGAAAAAACTGAAACATTTAATGTTGACAAATATTTCTACTAATAAAATCATCCTTCAAAGACCTTGTTTTTTTTCATTTCTCTCCCTCTCTCTCTTCCACTCTGTCAGCTGGGGCTGTAGAATACACCGACTGCACCTCAGTAGAGGGGTAAGACCCCCCCCCTAAGAGGACACCTGTTGGCCATGGGTGGTGACCCATGATGCTTTAGGATGGGATCCTGGTGGCTGAGCTGTCTGTGACCCAGTTGCCTAAGTGGCCACATGATTAATAACGCTCCACTTTGGGCCTTACTGGGCTAGACGGGTGGTTGGAGGCCTGCAAAAAACCCTTTGTCAGTCTCTGAAACAGAAAGCAGTGGCTGTGGGGTCAATCACGCTGAAGAAAGACCTATGTTTCCCCTTTTGTCTCTAGGTGAGTAAGAAACTTGGGAATGAAAACCTAGAGATTCCAAATTGCTGTTCCATTTCCTCAGTATGAGTATACAGAATGTGTAGCCCTGATTTGCCAAGACGAATAGGTTTCCCCCTTGTGCATTTCCCTTCATAGGACTCCATGGTGGGTGGGGAGCACAGTCAGTGAACTCAGCAAAAATCCCGATGGATACAATACAAAACCAAAACCTAAGCGAAAAAACCCAAAATTAAAGCGTCTGCATGCAGTCTAACTCCGACAATGACTCTGACCAGACCCTTTTCTCCAAATTCATCGTGCTGGAGTCAATGGAGGATACTCCAATCACAAAGTTGTCTCCCTTCATTATTGAAAAAACCCTTAACAGTTTTATTGAAGCAAAATCTGTTAAAAAACTAATCAACAATACCCTGCTAATAGAAGTGGAAAAAAAACTTTTTCAGACCTACTACTAAAACAAAAATACTTTTACAACTTAAAAATTAAAGTTTACCCCCTCAACACCCAAAATTTATCAAAGGGTGTAGTGAGAAGCCCAGACCTCTCCCTGTGCACTTTAAATGAAATAAAAAATAACCTCCACAAACAAGGCGTCACTGATGCCAAACTGATATCTATAAAAAGGAACAATCAAATAATCCCAACAAATACTTATATTCTAAACTTTAATACTCCAAAACCACCTACTGAAATAAAAATCGCCTATTTAATAACAAAAGTAGAAACCTATATCCCAAATCCTTTGAGATGCCATAATTGCCAAAAGTTTGGGCATCACAAAGAAAAGTGTACCAGACCTCCAATATGTAAGAACTGCTGAGAAACTGGAAACCACATAGATTACCAACAGCCCCCAAAATGTGCAAACTGCAAACAAAATCATTCAGTAGATTCAAAAGAATGTGAATTATGGAGAAAAGAAAAAAGAATACTAGAAGTAAAACACACCAAAAATATATCCTACTCGGAAGCAAGGAAGTTCATTGAAAACTCTCTAGCCACAACTACTTATGCAAATATAGTCAAACCCACAAACAACTCTACCCAAAATCAAGGAATGACTCCCCACTTTCATATAATAAATCTAATAAAAGAATTAAATACCCTACTCGAATTATTAAGGGAAAGCTTGACCAACTTGACAACTAAGCTCCATGCTGGACCGGATCCAAAGAACCTCCACTCACATAACAACAAAACTGAAGACCCAAAAAAAATAAACCAAACAATAACTCAACCCAAACAACAACAAACTCCAGGCATCCCTCCCATTGCTACAAAACCTAACAATCTTCCTCCAAAAAAAAAAAATTGGACAATACTGAAAGAGATCTCCTTGGAAGAAAGAAACTAAAAAACATAAACCACAAATCTCACTTATAGAAACTGAGAATAAATTTGAACTGATGGAAACAGAGCCAAGGAAGTCCTCCAAAATAGAGAAACCCTAAACTCCCCAAAAGCCTCAAAATCAGGTCAAAAAGTCTAGAAACTTTTGAAATTTCTGATTCCAGCCAAATGCAAAAACAAAATACTAAAACCAAAACTACACCTAAACAAAATAAACATCAAACACACAATAAATGATTAAAAAGCATGACCCATAAAATAATTCAATCTAACTGCCGTGGCTACAAAGCAAAATATAAAGAACTACTTCTATGTGGTTTGAAAGTTGATTTCAATTACGTCACTGACTCAGGTATACAACTCTCGACGGCCTCAAGCCCCGTCTACCTCCCTCCAATCCTCTGCTACAGCGTGGGGAAAAAAACAGACGGAAAGTTCTCCTTATACACTGCCCTCACCCCACATTGTGATTTCTTTTTAAGTGGAAAAGCAATGACGTCTCACGTCTGAAAAGAAGAGGGTTGTTGGCGGCCAATGACTGGAAACTGGAGGGGTATATTGAAGATAAAAAAAAAAATAACACTCTGCATTTTGCAATATGTAACAAAAGTTTTATAAATCTTCAAGTTCTACGGATAAAAATATTTCTGTGGGTGTGACTTTAGAATGGTCTAAGGACGTCAGATTGGTGAGGGTCAAGTTCTTCTTAGCGGCACTTTCATCCTGGCAGCAGACTGGCAGTGTGAGCTGCTCTAACTTCGTCTGCTGCTTCTGCCAACTGCGTCTCTTCAACTGCAACTGCCTTCTGCAATCGCTGTCTGCTACTGCCTGATGTCAAAAATCAGCTCACTTATATAATAATTGCCAAGATTCTGGAGTAGGTTCTGACTGTGGCAGGGGTGATTTCCATAACATCATTTTCAACTTATCAGACATCTATTATGTCTTTGTTTCAATTTTTGTTATCAGAAAAGGTCCAACCACTTTTTCACTACTTCCACAAAGTCATTCCTCTCACTACCCTTGTGATGAGGAATACAGGAGGATAGCTTTCCTCCTACCAGCACAGTCTTTCTCATTTTACTGCTTATGATGTCAGGCTGGAGATTCCTCCCCTTATGCCCAAATATGTTCGACTGTCACTTTTGATGGAACTGGTTTCAAACCTACGTTGGAGAAAGGGCTGGCCTTCATCCCAGACTAATTAATAATTCTCTTTCTGCACCAATAAGTAAATTTCAGAAATATCTCACCTTTTAGCTGAAGTGTTTTTCCAATTGCCAGGTGGCCCCTTACCATCAATAAAGACTTCTTTGTTCACTGCTGAGTCCCATCTTTTAACTAGAGTGTACGTGACATTATATCCGAATCTTTTTACTGTCAAGTTCTTAATTTTGATTTTTCCCAGGCTTGGGAATTGTTTTATAATATTATTACTCACTTTTAAAATAATATCTTTCTTGTCAATTTCACAGACCAATATTGTCACATTACTCCTCATCATTTTTGTCAATTAGCCCTAATTGACACTAAAATCGATCTGACAATATCACTAGCATACAATAGTTCTTTCTGTCCAATTGTCTCTCGCATAACCAGAGGCTTGCAACACCCCTCTTACCAATTAATAAGTCCATCATAAGATTATTTCCCATGCAACAACAGAGGCTTGCAACACCCCTCTTACCAATTAATAAGTCCATCATAAGATTATTTCCCATGCAACAACAGAGGCTTGCAACACCCCTCTTACTAATTAACAAGTCTCTACATCAAATCATTCGGCATGCATAATTTAGTGGCTCGCAGCACTTCTTACCAATTAATCAGTTTCAACATGATTGTCCGTTGATCATTTTCTATCTTATCTTGTCACAGCCTTTTTTCTCGGCCGTAATTGGTGGGTTGGTGGTGGTTACACACTCCACCGAAAGTTCACTCTCAACTTTCTCTCTGTTCTTTTTAAATAGAACACCTATCGGCTCCCCAGTCTCACTTAGGAGAGCACTCGCCATTGCTGTATTTTTCAGTTTCAATTTTCTACGCCTCATTAGTGCTTGTACCACTAATATCACCATTGCTAAAATAATCAATGTTCCAATTACTTTTGACCAATTCATCGACAACTGGGTACAAGTTTCTCCCACAGTGTCTAACTTAGCTTTCAGCTGTTCAAACCCTATCTTTTCTATAGGTTTTAATAACTCAGGAATTTTCTTCAATGTCACAGCAGGAAATCATTTAACTATCGGTTCCCATAATTCTGCCCAATCACTCAAATTGTTTTCCATTAATTTCAAGGACTTCTTTTCAAATCTTTCTGTAAGGGGGAAGAGACATCGACATTCCAAATGCGGAACAACCTAACGGTAATTCTACCATTGTTAACGGGGGCGGGGTATCACTTTTATTGTCTGAGTAGTTTTTCCATCACAAACCATTGATAAGTCCATTTCCCTCTGGGTAGCTACTGCCCAGACTCGATCAGATATGCTTATTGCTTTGGGCAACATCAAATCAGCCAAAATCTCTACTTGACAATTCCTTCTTATGCCTCCTTTATCTTCCTTAAACAATTCTAACACACAGAGATTGTAATTACCTGTTACATATATGGGACTTACGGAAATACAAATCCTCAAAGCATCAGGCTTACATTTGCTCGCTTCCTCTTCTGGCAACATCATAAACTTGTTTCTTGCTAGATTTAATGCTATATATTCGATTTCTAACCTGTACCTAGCCACAGCTCCCATCTTCTGATCTGTTCTACGATAAGGAATAGGTAGATTTATTACCTGATATATCTCAAACATACTGTCCCTGTCTAACAGTGGAACAGATATTAAATATCAGCAGCTTATCATTCTCCATTAGGGTAACACAGCCCAACGCACTATGATATTTCCACAATTCCTCAGTAGGATCTACAGGCAACCACAAATGATGAGGTAATTCTGTCTTTATCCTAATCAAAATTCCCTTCAAATAATTTGGCATTACTATACTAGGAGATAAATCTCCCAATGATAGTGAATCTAACTGGGCTCTAACATGTTCCAATAGGGTCATTAACGATTGACTCGTTTGTTGCACCCTAGCTGTAATTGACAATAACTGAAAATACTGCTGTACAAAATTATTTAACTCTTGTAATTCCAACCTTACCGACTCTGTAACGTTAGATACTTCCTCTTGCAAGTCATGCAGATTCCTTGTTAGCCAGTTAATGCTTACTCTGTTTTTAGCCAACTCTATTCTCGTGACATTCAATATTGATAAGCTCTCTCAAGCCACCTGAGCCATTGTTTTCTGATTTCTTTCCACATCCAACAGTTTCCTCCGGATAATTTTTACATCCTCTTCATACACTGTGCCAAATAATACACTCAATGCTTTCCCTACTATGGGAACTACTGCCCTTTTTGGTCTGGACAGCAATAATCCTATTCCCTTAAGGTATGAATTCATTTGCTTCCACTGATATTCCATTGCTCTTGATTCCTGCTCTAAGGAATACAGTAACTTCATGTACCCAGTTCCCTCCCATTCAATTCCTGGCTCTACCCAATGCAAATATCTCATCCTTCAATCTATTCAACAACACCTTATAAGGTTTAAGGTCAACCACCATCGTTATCAACCATTTTGATCTGGTTATAATCACTTCACTGATCTTTTTGAATATAGTATTCTTCTCATTCTTCCATGCACCCACCGTGCACATCATGATCATCAACATCACTAATATTCTTCGATCCATTCCTTCAATGAGATGCAAGAATAATTCATTCTCAGCTATGAATTGCAACAAAATTTCTCTCAACTAACCATAATTCCACAAATGCATTTACACATTTTTTTTTTCACCTCAAGATATCAACTAAGGATTAAGCAGGGGTTACTATATCCCACACCCAATGTATGGAGAGCCCTTCCCCACACTGGCTGCACGAACACTACCATTCCAAAGTATCTTATCCCTATCCTCTGGTTAGTTAATTTACTCCTGGGGTTCAGCCCTCGTGGCTCCCCTTAGTCGCGACTTAATAGGTAATTCTCTCATTTCTGAGTTACTTTCTTGCTTTCGCAAATGCTCGCAAAGCTGGGAGAGGGGTATCTCATCTTCTGACACTCTTTTTTTTTTTTCAAATAACCTTACCTCTTCATCATAATCCTCCAGAATCTCTGGTGCTCTGATTCTGTCACTAACATCACTTTCCGCAACTGATTTTTCCTCTTCAGAATCTACCATAGTGACTTTTCGCATTTTTCTTCTCTTAGGCTTTGGTTCAGGACCTTCCCAAGTATCCACCTCAGCCAACTTCAACTCATTCGCATGAGCTCATTTCACCTTCCCTGAAACCTGATCCCATATTATAAAGGTTACTGGTCCCCTCTGTTCTACGATCCTGTAGTAGGGTTCCCACCTTGGACTCAACTTGCCTTTTCTCAACTTTATGATAAACTGGGTCTCCCAACCCTAGACTTATTTCTTCTCTTTCTTTATTCAGCCTCTCATTTTGCCTTTTCTGCACACAAGCGAATATCTTATGCTGCCTCTCAATTATCAGCTTGTGGTGGTCTTCCCCCATATATTTCCTACAGGGTTTTAACAAATTATCCACCAGCAATACTACATCTCGCCCAAATATCATATGATATGGGGAGAATTTTGAGGTCTCATTCTCACAGAACCTCACTGCAGCCAACGCCTGGGTCAAAAACAGATCCCAGTTTTCCTCATTGTCTCTGATCAATTTAGATAATACATCTGGTAAGGTTTTATGAAACCTTTCTACCTTAGCATTACTCTGTGGGTTATATGGAGATGTGGTCACGTGTTCAACATTTAAACTCTCCAGGGCTTCTTTCATTATTCGATTTATGTTCTCAGGTCCGTTATCTGTGACCAACTGCACCGGAGATCCATAGCAAGTGAAGATCTCCGTCAATATCAATTCAGACACTGTGCCTTCTTATCTGGAATCGCATAAGCCTCAGGCCAATTAGTTAGCCAATCAAAAACTCACTATATACTGATTCCCTCTCGGTGTTTCACCATACGGACCTGATGTGTCCATACTTACTTTCTTGAAAAGAAAATTAGGTATATCGGTTTTCATTAAGGGGGCCAATTTTTGTCTCCTACTCTGAGTTTGACACACCCTATAACTACTCACATATGCTGTAACTTCAGCATATAGTTTTGGCCAATAATATCGTCGGCTTATCAACTCATGGGTCTTATTGATACCCATATGCCCCATCTTCTCATGACACTGTTCTAGAATCTCCGTTCTAAGAGCTTTCGGGACAAACATCCTCATTCTAGGTTCCTCTCCAGCACCAGACAAATAATACAGTATATCTTCATATATCAAATACTTTTGCGCTTTTTCAGCTTCTACCTTCTTTCTCAAGGCCAATATCTCCTCATCTTTCTGACTACTCTCTCTCTCTCACCCCTCTCCAGTGTGGACCACTGAGAGTCACAAAATCTTCAGTTTGATTTTCTTCTAGGCTAGGTCTCTTCCCTAAGGTATATGCATTTAATACATTAACCTGGTAAGCTCTATCATCTACCCCAGGCTCCAAATGGATTGATTCCGCCTAAAGCTGTTCAGGTATTCTTGATAATAAATCTGCACAAGTATTATCTTTACCCGCTAGATATTCAATCTTACAATTATACCCACTTAACTTCAGTGCCCACTGCTGAATTTTCTTATTCATCCACTCTGCTTCCAGTAAATATTTTAAAGGCTTATGATCAGTCTTGGGGGTGTCCTCGTGGTGTAATGGTTAAAGCGATGAACTGCGGAATCGTAGTACGCGAGTTTGTACTGCAGTCGCGCTATTATGTTCACTTTCAGGCAAATACCCTTGGGAAAGTTATGAACCCCCTTATCCTCCCAGCTATGAGTTAAATAGTACCTCTACTGTTCTCTCTAGGAGAATGGTTTTGGCATTAAATAACCTACAAAGAGTTGATATGCCATTAAACAAAAAAACAAACCAAACCTATGATTAGTCTTGATCGTAAAAATGGCTCCACTCAAGTAGTAATCTCATTTTTGTACTGCATACATAATTGCATACGCTTCCTTCTCTATCACTGGTCATCTCTGCTGAGTCTCAGAGAGATGGTGTGATAAGAAATACACAGGTACCTTCTTCTGGTATATTTGGCACAGGCCCATCCCTTTCCAGACAAGGCTGTGTCAACACAACACCTACACCTTTATCACTAGCATCAGTGTATAAAATCATAGGTCTACTTAAATCTGGGTAGGTCAGCAGAGGTATTGCCGTCAACTGTTCTTTAAGGCAATCAAAAGCACACTGACAGTCCTCAGTCAACTTAAATCTGGCATATTTCTTAGTCAACGCTATCTAAGGTCCCACCAACCTCGAAAACGCCGGAATAAATCTTCTATAATGTCTTATAATGCCTATGAATCCTCTTACTTCTCTGACGTTCTTGGGCTCAGGCATTGCCCGAATTACTTCTACTTTATCTAGATCTGGCTTTATGCCTCTTTTATTAATAATAAATCCCAAATACTTAGTCTCTTCCTTCATAAACTGGCATTTAGGCAATTTCATTTTCAGGTTATGCTTCCTTAACCTATCCATGACCTGTTGCAGGTGTACTAGATGCTCTTCAGGTGTTTTTGAGAACACCAACATGTCATCTAAATAAGCCATAGCAAAACCCTCTAACCCCATGGACATCAGCTGATTGAACACATCTCAGAAAATTCAAAACAAACCCCTCATTCGAAAATCTAAACAAATACTAACAACAAAGGGCAAAAACTCGACACATCATCAAAGAAGCTAAAAGATCCTCTTGGAGAACCTTCATTTCAAAGATAAATTCTAATACAAATCAAAAAAAAATTTGGGACTTCATAAAGAAAATAACAAATAAAAACACCAATAAATCACCTCTCTCAAGGAAACGCAAAAGCTACAAATGAAAAGCACATAGCCAACCTGATTGCAGAAAATTTTGCTCAAGTTTCATCTACAAAAAATTACTCAAGTCAATTTAAATCTATCAGAATCAAAGAGGAAAAGAACAAAATAAAATTCACCTCAGATAATATTGAGAGTTATAACCAACCCTTCACCCTAACCAAACTCCAAAACTCAATATCCAAATCCAACAACTCGGCCCCTGGTCCTGATGAAATTCATTACACCCTCCTCATAGAGCTCCCAACGATATCTTTAAAATATCTTTTAGATATATACAACAATATATGGATCTCTGGTAACATCCCTACTATATGGAAACAAGCTGTAACCATTCCTATCCTCAAAAAACAAAAAGATCCCAAAAACCCTACCAGTTATAGACCCATAGCTTTAACAAGCTGCTCCTGCAAAACCCTTGAAAGAATGATCAATCTAAGACTAACATGGTTCCTTGAATCCAATAACCACCTTTCAAACCTACAAACAGGCTTCAGGGCCAAAAGAAGCACCATAGATCAAATAGTCCATATAGAAACTTTAATCAGGGAAGCCTTCATCAAAAAAGAACTTCTAGTCGCAGTCCTCTTTGACCTAGAAAAAGTTTATGATACAACCTGCCCATGTGGCACACTCAAAGACCTCGGCCTACCAGCCAGACTCCCCATCTTTTTAAAACACTTCTTAGAAGACCGGACATTCCAAACACAAATAAATAATACACTCTTCGATCCAAAACAACAAAAAATAGGTGTACCTCAGGGTAGTATCCTATCCATGATCCTATTCTTGATTAAAATAAATAAAATACCTGCCTCCCCCCAGAAATCAATGGATCATTATATGTCGATGACTTCCTCATTTGTTACAGTTCTAAAATCATGGTGACCATAGAAAGGAAAATACAACAATGCATCAACAAAATATTAAAATGGACCATGAAAAATGGTTTTAAAATCTCCTGCAATAAAACCAAATGCATGCATTTCTGCCAAATCCGCAAAATGCATAATCAACCCACTCTAACATTAAATGGCTCTGAAATACCCATAACCTAGCAATACAAATTCTTGGGCATTACTATTGATCCAAAATTATCCTTCATCCCACACATTAAACAACTGAGGATCAAATGCAACAAAACTATCCAACTCCTGAGAACCATAGCCCACACAGACTGGGGTGCTGATAAAAAACCTTAACGAAATTATACAGATGTCTAATACGATCAAAACTTGATTACGGCTTCATATATGAAGCAGCCAGAAAATCCTATCTTAGAGAACTTGAAACTATCCATCACCTGGGACTCCGTATTGCCCTAGGAGCCTTCACTACCTCTTCAATTGAAAGTTTATGCATAGAAACCAATGAACCCCTACTTTCCTTGAGAAGATATAAACTTGCACTCCAATACTATACTAAACCCATTTCATGCTCCCAAAACCTTGCCTATAATTGTATCATGGAAACAAGATACAAAAACCTTTTTGTAAATAAAGAAAAGGCCATTAAACCTTTTAATTTAAGAATTCAAACTCTCCTAAATGAAATCAAAATCAATCCCAAAATAATACATAACACAATCCTCCCCAAAACAGCACCATGGACCATAAACCAACCAATAATAAAGCTAGACCTAATCAAACTTTCCAAAACCAAAACACACTCCGTCACCTTCCAAGAGAACTTCCTCAACAACTAAAACAACTTCCCAGACCACCACTACATCTATACTGCTGAATCCAAACAGAAAATGAAAGTTGGTTGTGCGGCAATCTTCCCAAACCAAGAACTGTTCAAACATCTCCCAAATGAATCCTCAATCTATAGTGCAGAAGTCATAGCTATTGACCTAGCAATGAACATTATAGCAAATCACAAATCCTAAATTCATCATCTACTCAGACTCCAAATCAGTCCTCCAAGCTCTACAGAGCAAAGATTCATCAACTCCTCTCATCACAAGACTACTAGATAAAATGAACACACTTTCTAAAAACAATAGCATCATTCTTACTTGGATACCCAGCCACATTGGCATACAGGGAAATGAAAGGGCAGACGGAGCTGCAAAAAAAGCACTCCAGACACGTATATCCAATACAAAAATTTCATACACTGACCTAAAACCACTTATTAACAAATGTATACTCAAGAAATGGCAAAAATTTTGGGATTATCAAACACAGAACAAGCTCCACCATATTCAAGATACCATAGGTAAATGGCCAGCAGGTTATAGAAGAAATAGAAAAGAAGAAGTGATAATCTCCAGACTTCGTATTGGTCACACCCACATTACCCATTCACACCTCCTAAAAAGGGAGACTCCTCAGTATGTCCAACAAGCAAAGTCAAACACATTCTCATAAACTGTGACAGGTTCAGACAAATTCGCCCAAAACATTACCAAACAAACAATTTAAAGGACCTCTTCAAAAACTCCAAACCAGAGGAAATCTTAAGCTTTCTAAAAGAAATCAACCTCTTCATTAAAATCTAGTCAAATATAATAAAACATAACCAAAACTCATACCTTAAAATCTAAAACATGCACAAAAGACAAAAGCAATTTAACTCTTCAGGCATTAAATGACCCACAGAGGTTGATATGCCGTTAAACAAAACTCAAAACTCTCTCTCTCTCTCTCTTATATATATATATATATATAGTAATCAGTTAAAGGGGTTTACCTGAATACTATCAGGTTGCAACACTGGTGTTAGCCATATTGAAATACATGTGATACAGCTTTTATTTGGAGGAAAAATGGGGTTTTTTTTATAAAATACATGCAAATCAAAATTTATTAATTTATTTTTCCTGAAGATTATTAAGAGGAAAGCAGAGATGTCTGAAACATTTTGAGTATCCTTGTTTTGTGTGTATGTATATATGTATATATATATATATATATATATATATAAAAACACAAGATATTCAGAGGATGAGTTTATTTATAGTTAAATAATCTACCAACATTAAATGTTTTGGTAATTTTATTGAATCACCAATTGGGCCATGTTAATATGTAATGTTTTATCTGTTGAATTATATTCAGTTTTAAAATGAAACGAAAAAGTGTGAAAAGTGTTAGCATTCTATGATCATTTGTAGTATTCTGTTTCAAATCTATATGACATAATTAGTGTTTGAAATTCATTCTAAAATATAAGATATTTGCTATTGATTTCAACAAACTTTATAAAACTTTGTTGCTATTTGTAATTTAGAAAGAATTATTATTAGAAGATTAATTAAAAAACTTTTTAAAGTGAGTATAAATATAATTAATGAAATTGAACTTATGTAAATTAAGAGATCTTGTAATTTTTTAGCACCAATTTGATTACATAAGGAGATAAGTTGTAAAAAAAAAACCCAGATCTTTTGTTTCATTGTATTATAATTAATAATGCTAAATTTAACTAAATTTTTCTAAGTTGTTTATTAACAAACATTTTAGAATCTTTGAAATTAAAATTGTTTTAGTCTCTAAACAATCTTTTGCTAACATGTTTTTTTCATCACCAATTTTCACGATTCTCTTTAGTTCATAAATTCAGTTTTTGATTGATTGTCAAGTTTCATCCAATTATAAATTATATCTTTAATTCTTTTGGAAGAGTTTGTGACTGTTTTTATTCTAAAGTTGTTTGAGGTTTTTTTTAATAATGTGATTAAATTATTGGATAAAATAGTATATTTGTGTAATAGATTATTATTGGAAAAAATGTTGTTAGAAATGTTTGGAAAACTTTTATGTTAGTGAATTTTCGTCATCATGTCACGCTAAAAAGCTTTTATTTTAGCAAGTTGTATAAAAGATTTCAAGTTGTGCATAGGAATTTTCTGTATTGTCAAGTTCATCATTTAAAAATTTCGTGGTGCAAATCCTAAGAGCTCTAAGGTTTTGATTATTTCATTTAGTATTATGATGTGAGTAAAAATGGAAATGGTCATTTTTCTTTGTGGATTTATAATGAAAATTGAATTACTATGACCAGAAAATCCGGTAAACACTTGCGTGTGACATATGGAACCACTGGACAGCTGTTTCAACATTATTCAGTCTCATCATCAGTGTATGCCGTGATCTCCCCACTGGAAATTGAACCAGCGACCACAGAATATAGAGCCGAAACTCTACCACTGAGCCACCGGGCCACATCGCACACAAGTGGTGCCAAATTAACTAGTCATAGCAATTGCATGGCCAATTGACCTAAATGTGTCTTACAAGTTACATCTGTACTCTTTACAGAGGATACAGGTCACCTCCAGGGCCACATCTTCCCAAGAAGATTGGAAGTACACATCCACATAATTATTATAACCTCAAGGGCAAGGAAATCGATGTACATTTATATGGAAGTGTTTGCCAGATTTTCTGGTCGTGGAAATTCAATTGACAATATAATTCCTAAACTTAAAAAAGAAAATTTACATCAATTCATGATGAACTTTAAATTCTAGTTTGTTGTTTTTATTAATAATATATCTAAAAAAAAAAAATAAAGTGTTAGTTTCTAAATTTGCAAAAATTATTTCAATCTCACAAAAACATTTGTATTAAAATTGATCTGAAGGCATTTTTCTTCTTTAGTACTCAACATGAATAAGACGTTTTCCAAAAGTTACATTATACAACCACTTGATGAACTTGTATTAGACTGTAATTTGTTAAATTACTGCTTGATAGATACTACCCGTTTTACCTAAAAAGAAAACAATTTCATCAATCACCAGCTCACGGGACAGAAGGCTGACTGCTTCCAAACATCACTGCACAACTGAACCAATATTGTGAAAAAAATGTGTCATCTACTGTGAGGAAAAGACCCGCAAGGTCAGCCTATATGGCAGAATTGCTGTCAAGAAACCACTGTTGAAGAAGCAAAACATCATCGAAAGGCTCTAGTGGGCCAAGACGCACAAACACTGGACAATAGGAGCAGTAGAATAGAGTCCTTTGGACTGACGAATCAAAGTTTGAAATCTTTGGTTCAAATAAAAAGGTTTATGTGTGGCTAAGAGTTGGTGAAAGAGCTGCAACCCCCTGAATCACACCAACTGTAAAGGATGGAGGAGACTCTGTTATGGTGTTGGGAGGAGCTTTTTGCCAGTTGCAGAATCAGGGATTTGCCCCCATCCCCGGGTGAAAAGCAAATCATGCAACCCCATTTGGAATGCAGCTTATGGGTCAAAGATTTGTACTCATGTAAGATAATGACCCAAAGCATACTAGTAAACTCTGCCAGAGGTACATTAAAAGCCAAATCTTGGCCAGCCCAAGCAGCAGATTTAAATCTCATTGAACTGGAGTGGGATGAATTTGACCAAAAAGTTAAACAACCCACAGGTGCACGTTTTGCAGGAAAGCTGAACTGCACAATTTTCAGCCTACCTCCAATCTTTGGTCGAAAGAATGCTGAGAATCTGTGAAGCAGTTATAGCGACAAGAGGGTCATCTTGATGAATCAAAAGTTTGAGAAGTTAATTGTTCTTGGTTTAATCTGTATTTAATTTGGCTCAGGAAGACTTGTATTTAGCATAATAAATAAGAATATTGTGGCGCTAAACTGGTTTTATTAAAAACATAACTTTTAGAGTGAGAAATAAAGTTTTGAGTGTGGCCAAATACTTTTGATTGGTTTTGTGTGGGCGGGGGTGTTGTCTTTCAACTGCAACTGAACTCTGATAGGGTTATAATAGGTGCAAAAATTTGTAAAAATAGACTTATAAATTATTTAAAAATTTATACATGCAAAAAAAATCATCATAAACAAAATTTTTTGGTAGACAAAACCCCAAAATACTCAAATTTTTAAAAACTATCAACTAATTTTTGTATTTTGTTAAAAAAAATTCAATAAGAATATTATTTGATGTGAGTTTATATGAAATATTATACAGTATTTTGGCTAGTTAATGAATATAATTCAAATCTCAATATGTTATGTGATCTACTTGTACTGTACCAATTTTTTAAGTGGGGTTATATGTCTGCCTATTTTAGAAATCAGTATTCAAGATGTTTCACCCTGCCCCTATTTTTTACTCGGGTTTTAACATTTTTGGCAGGCATTTGTTAAGAAGGATGCTACTATAACAGTCACCTAACAGTAAATTACCTTTTAACTTTATAAAACATACCGTTGTCATCGAGTATATTATTTGATTATTTTTTTCTATTCCAAATATGGTCAACAGCATTAAGAGCTAAGATTTGGGTGGAGGTAGATGGCTATGAATAAATTTCCATAGAATGGAGAATTGGAAAGCCTGTATACGTAGTTACCATGAGTTACTTCCCTTAGATTATCCTTCAATTTCAATTCTCTTAATAAAACTCATGTCATCATCATCATCTTATCTTGTCTTGCCTTCAGCATAGATATCCCTGACCCTCGCTCGCCACCCCTCCCTATCGTTCATCGCTTCCAGCAGGTCCCCAGGGCTACACCCAGTATCTTCACAAAGCTGCTGTATGTAGGTTCGAGCTGATCGCCTTGCTTTTGCTTGGCCATGTGAAGGAGTCCATAGGAGTACATCACTTATGAGCTTGTCCCTACTTCTCCAGTAGTGTCCTGCATGTCTGATTCATCTAACTTGGGTAGTTTTCGTGATGGGTGGTAGGTGGCCGTACAGCTGCTGCTTTGTTGGGTGTTGCCTCCATGACTTGTTCAATATTGCTTGCAGCATTCTTGTGTAGTTGCCGTCAAGTTTTTTCTCCAGCTGTTTAGCATCCATATAGCAGTATCGACACGATCGCAGCTTGGAATTCCTTAACTCATGTAAGGTGTCATTAAATATTTACTTTTCTATTTCAGATATGTTTGACACTTCTTTAGAAAACTTCAACCCTAACCGAGGAATCAACAACCCTTATTTAACGTACGTATTTTCTTTTTTAATTAATTGCCATATTTTCTGACATATAAAAGGCATTTATTTTTTAAAATAAAAAACTCCTGAAACTCACTCTGCATCTTATATTGTAATGATTGGGTTTGAGTATAAATGTGTATGTGAAAATATATATATGTGTGTGTGTCTTTACCAACCCCTCTGCACAAGCAGGATGCAAAACAAGATCTATTTTTAAAGGGTTTTTCTTCTCCTAGATTGGTTGCTATACCAAGATTCAAAAAAACCCTGTCTGCTCTACTATTTACTCATAGTTGAAGAGAGATTTGTTAGGTTCATGCCTTTCCCAGTGGTATTAGTGCTATGTGAAATACAAACTGTCTCATCCAGGATTTGAACTTGATTCATTGAGATCATTTCCTATGATGATATCCATTACGCCACAAACACCAACTAATATATATATATATATATATATATATATATATATATATATATATATATTACATGATATAGTCTGTGACCCTGGGTTTCATGCAATCATCAGACAATTGTCACCCTATCAAAATAGGATTCTTGTATTAGATACGATATCTGACAAAATGGTTAAAAACATAGGACTTTAATTAGTTGATGTTAAAATTGTTTTATTCTTTTGTATAATGTTTTGGGAAATGCTATTCTCCCTCTCGCACACACACACACACACATGTATATATATATATGGTCCAAGAATAACACTTAAACTCCCTTGTGCTATTGTGCCATATAATTTATGTTAATTCAAATTTTCAACTGTGGACCCCCTAATCATTATCTGATGGACCCCTGGGGATCATTTGACTGCAATTTAAAACTCAATAAATAAACCCTCAACTATAATCTACAATAACATATGAGAGAAGCTGACTGTAGAATTAACTGTAAAGCCCCAAATCTGACTTTCTTTTGCTTGATTATTCATTTGAAGTGTTATCTTCACCTTTGAACTGATAAGTTTTATATTTCAGCCTAATTTCTTCTATTTTACTATATACATCATGTCAGATACTAATAATAAAAGATTTAATACTACTATTCTTTAAATGGAATTGTTTGTGGTCCAAGTAAGGGGGTGCCCCCTGCATCCCTCCCTACTGAAATATTCAACTTTATGGAAGTAGTTTTCCTGAACAAGAAAAAAGATGTTAAAAATGAAAATTTGGGGGACATGATACCTTTATCAACATCTTTTCTGAAGTGGAGTTAAAATCACATAGAAAATCCATTAATTATATTTTGTTGAATTTTCAGTATTCAAAAAAAAAATTCTCATTCACAGTTGAAAATTTAGATGAGCACAATGAATTTTAAATTAGAATACCTGAACTCTGCGATAATCCTGACAAAATGGAAAATCTGGTTGGGAATTGGATACACTACAAGCAAAGCTCCACAATAGACCACTTATCTGCCAGTATCCATAAGACAATTCGACTGTGTGAAGTTCTATCTGGTGTGGTCACTCCCAACTGACTAGATACAATATTTTCTTGATTATCCCCTTTAATCTTTTACATTCTATGCCCTTGTTGAGTGTAACTGGCCACCATTTTGGATGAACTAGTTTCTTATTCAGTTCTCCTTTCTTTTATTGGGTGTTCCACACTTCTTACAGAGAATCTACAAACTAAAGAATGACAGAGAGAAAGAAGGAAATGAAGGTGATAGAAGGATAGAAGGAAAAAAGAAATGAAAAACTACACTTAGTGTGAAGCAAGAGCTGAGTAAAAACTAGTTCAATCAAGATGGTCGCCATTTATACTCAACAAGGGAATGAATCCAGATCCAGAGAGATAATCAACATTTTGCCACTCATTGGGTAGACAATTTCACAGTGTGCCAAGCTAAGAACTGTTCTCACAAATTAATATTTTATCACAAAAGTTTTGTTGAAAAACCACAAGCTTAAATTATGAAGTTGCTGGAAATGGGTTGTTAAAAACAGTTTGTTGGCAAAATAAGTAAAAATATTTTCATTAGAGAAAAGATCTTTGCATTTTCAAAATTTCAGAGAGACTGATCAAATCAATGAAACTTCTGACTCATAATTTACTTGGTAGAATTGAGAACAATTTAATATTATTGAAGTTCACCATTTGTAAGCTCAAAAATATAGATTTGACTCAATTAGCAATAGTGTTCTTCTTTGATAACATTGTCAAAAGTGCACAAGAGAAGGCTTTGGCATTGTTCTTTTTACTTTCCTTTTCTTGTAGTAATAGCTAATGAATTGATTAGTAAGCAACAAATCATAAATGACTGTCTTAACATCTTTAAAAGAACAAAAGATTTTTAACTTTGGAAAAACAAAGGAAATTTGTATACACAAGTTGATAGAAATGAAAAGCAATGTCAGACATTTTGGCTATTTTTGAAATTGTTCGTGCATATTCTTAATCTTGAATTTGGTGGAAAAAATAGTTTTAAAAATTCTATTTTGATCATTTTTTATTGAAAAATTGTTTTAAAGTTGAGTTTTATCGAAAAATTACTGGTAAAATTTGTGCATGCAAATTTATCATCAAAATTAGGATGCAATCTTTAAAACGGCTTCTCTCTAGCTGAGTTATATGCTAATTTAAGATAAAATACCCCCATGATTTACTGAGATGTTTTGATTTGGGGGACTGAAAGGTTTACTTATATATTTTACGATTATTTCAGTATAATTTTACTTTTTATAATCAGATTTTAAAATGCTTATTTTGGGCATAAAAAATGCTGAAATATTTTCTGTGAAATATCATGAGAATCTCATGGGAGATCATATTACAAAGATATATATTCTAAAATAAGGGCTTAAATCTCTTTAAAGGAATTTCATTCAGTTCTGCCTTGGCTATTTGGGAAACAACATACATCAAAATTTTCATTAAATTTTTCAAATAAGATTTATGCTATTTCAGAGCATTTATAAAAATGGGATCATTACAAATTATTAAAAATAATCATTAGATAGGAGGAAAAAACTATCTTTTTTAAGTTTTGGTATATATCGCAGATTGAATATTGATAGGAGATACTGCCACCTTATACTGTCATTTTTTTTTTTTTTTTTTGTGCTTTTATATGTGTGTCAAATATTAAATTCTTTCCAACATAGTCATTTAAGACATAAATGGATTCTTGGTGAAATTCTGGGTCATAAACATCTGGCCATTCTATGATTTATCATATTTTTTGACAAAATTTGTAATGTTCAATCCAAATATCCATGAAATAGCCAATTTTAGCCCACTATGAAAAAGCTTTAACAAAAACCTACTTTATAATTTGGTTTTGTTTGTATGATGAAATACATCAAAGTTTATGGTCATACAAATACTTGGGTTGTGGAAATGTTTGTTTGATATGTGAAAAAGAAAAAAAAAATCAGAGCTATTGATAAATTGTTGAATAAGAGTCTCATTGATATATGGGAAATGGAAAATATTTTTCTAGTTCTTTTAATCAGTATAATGAAGGCTACCAACTACTCTAACCTGTCACTTGTGTGCAATGAAGAATTCAAGGGTTAGAATCTCCAGAATCAGGTTTGCCTTATTTTCTTGCCATACCACATCCTGCCAAAAGATAAAAAAATATAGCCAAGGAAATGGAACCATTAAATTTTAATTGAAGTTGAAATGCTCTGATTTCATCCTACCTATTTTAAATAAAGTAATTTTTTCATCGTTTGTGGTCTCAGTGTTAACTTGAGACTTTGTATCATCCATGCTCAGATAAGGCATTATTAGATATCTGTGATGTCAAATGATGATTTCAAAAGTACTTTTAACTTGGAATTATATTTATATATGCCAATTTAAACCAAAAAGCATTTCAATCTATCTAGAGTCATTTTATGCGTAAACGTTAAGGAATTGCATTTACTTTACATTCATATTTACATTTTTGTGTAATTGTTTCATTAGAGGTTTTTTTTTTGCCTTCAGTCCTATCCAAAATAATTTTTAAATTGATTCATTTGGCTAACAGATTAAGACTCTAACAGCTACTACCACTCCAGGTCAGAGTGGATCTGGAAATAATGGCAATGAAGGGTGACTCCTCACTAACCAGATGTAGCTTCATGTCAGACCCAGGACACCCCTTGTTTTTTTTTTTTTAGTTGGGGGTGTCTTTCTGCAGACGATACAGTCAGCCTACTGAGTGATAAAGATCTTTAGAAATTTGTTAATAAATCTTAACTTTTCCATTTCTACCATTTACTTCTCTGACTGACACAACGAACAACTAAAAATTATTTTTAATGGCATTTTTTATATGAACATTTTTTTTCCCCTTCAAAGAGATTCTGAAGAGGAGGAGAGTGAAGAAAAAGATGAAGACAGCTCTGATGATGATGATGAAGAGGAGAAAAGTTCTGAAAATGATGAAAAAGAAAGTTTTGCCAGTGAAAATATTAAAAGCCATGCAGATAAGTTTGCTTGTTTGTCAATAAAGCAAGATTCTTTAAATCAAGAAATTGATAAAACTAATTCTCAAGAAAAATCTGAAATTGTTTAAAGTTAAAAATTAAAAACTGTTTTTAAAATATTTTTCAATTATTCTGGCTTTTATCTATCATTTCTTTCATGCAAAAAAAATGACAAAAATTGTAAATATTTTGATATTTAAAAAGAAAAAATAAATTTTGCATTCTTTTTGTTTCTTTTATTTTTTTCTTTTAAAGTTGTTCTCAGCTTAAAATGTGACCAAAGTTTAGTCTCACTTCTGCAACATATGAACAAAATTTAATATTTCAAGCCCTAAGCTAAATTTACCCTGTGCCATTTGAACATGATCTCCACACTAATATACTGCTGTAATGGTCTCAAAAGGTTGAAGACATACTCAATGTTTTCATCCTTAAAAACATTAGATAAAAGAATATTTCCTTCTAGTTGAAATTACAGCATCTTAGATAAACTGTCCTAAAAATGGTATAAGATCTTTTATCACTGCTTAATTCTTCTATTGTTTATTTATTAGCAGATTATAAGTGCTGAGAAGCTAATCATTTTCTAAATAAAACATGTTGAAGTACTCATTTACACATGGTAGTAAGTAAACTGAGAATTAATTTTTATTTATTGCGGACTTTTCAAAAAAAAAAAAAAAAAAATTAATTCTCAGATTAAAATCCTCATCTCAAAATGATTCCAATTAAAGACATGTAGTAAGTAAAGTTGTCTCCCTTTAGTCAAGGGTGACTCGAAGGCTCACTTTTCAATAACTACTACACTGTGGTGTAGGGGAGGGCGCTACTCCATTCCTTGGATTGCTCCACTTTACTCTTGATCCTCACCTTATAGTGCTGAGTGCTAAGCAAGGAAGTATCAAGTACCATTTTTTTAAAGTTTTTAATATGACGCAACCTGGGATTGAACCCAGGTTTCCCGGACCATTGACGAACAGTCTACCCACTAGGCTAATGAGCTGTCCACCATTAACGTTAAAGTTCCTTCTTTGCTACAATTTAGTCATTTAACATTTTTACCTACTTGATAATCTACCGGATGCCTAAAAACTGTAAAGATGATTTGATCTCCATGCTCTTTTGGTAACAAGCTCTGTAAACTTGAAATCTTTGACAGTCGTTAGGGCACTAAAAAGGTAGAAAACTTTTGACTTATGATTAAGTCACTTTTAAAAGCAGCATTTCCTGAAAGATTACCAGTTAAGCATCAATGAACCTGCTCACTACTTAAATGGGTGATGACTTAAGAATAGCAAATATAAGAAATCTATGTACCAGACGAAGCAAAGTTTATTAAATAAACATTAGAAAAGTTTTCCTATTTTGTTGACTGGTCAGTTTTTATTTATTTAAAATCTATGATACTTTTGATATGAACATCAATTCTCAGCAATGATTTCAAAACTGTGATTCACAAATGCCAGGGTATCTGTCATTGGAATACACAGCTGAAAAGTTAAGCTTTGACTTTAAAATTAGGATGATCAAGCTTGACAGTAAGTCTGGGTGGGGGTACACTGGGCAGATTTGTTGTGAATTGGACATACAATAGTCAAAACTCCATAACAGATCACCCATCTGACTGACTCTTCTAGGCAAGTCAACTGACTAAAGAATCATCTGATGTTGTCATTCTTGTTTCTAAAAACTAGCCACAACATTGCTGGTCATCAAACACACAAATCAAAATGCACTCGGCTAAAAATCGTTCTGAGAAATCACTAGATGAGATACTGAACCTGACAATGTAAATCCTGTTGCAGAGAAACAATTATTGTACAAAAACCTGTACTATGTATTAGAATTTGATTAAATGTAATCATTTTAAAATAAAAATGACTTTTAAATGTTAAAAGTTGCTTATTAGTCCATTAACCCCTCTCAAGAAACTACCATATATACTCAAATAATGAATATACCAACCAGCCAGCTGGGTCTGTAGGATACACTGACACCATCTCTGCAGAGGAGTAATATCTACCCCCTCCCGCCCAACAAGTGTCCTGGATATAACACTAAACAATCTGATGGTGAGGCTCCAGTAATGCTGGAGCTTTGAGTACATAATAGGTTCCTATCTAGGAGTCAAATAAAACTCTTTGATATTTAAATTGAGTGCAAACTTGTGCTTAATTGAATTGTTAGAAATAAAACTGATCATTTAACTTTTTGTAAACAAATGACTGAAGTTTAATTGAAGATTTGGAACCATTTGTCTACAAATAATTGAATAATATTGAATAGAATAATTAGTGTTAAATAGCAAATACTTGAAACCACTTAACAAATGATTTGTATTGAATAGAATTCTAAGTGTCAGAGAGCAAATAATTTAAACCATTTAACTGTGAAGAAACAATAGCAATTATTAATGTACAAACAAATTAGTACTACCTAATTTAAAAATGAAATTACTGACAAACTAAATCTTTTACATATCATGTCTATCCATTTAAATGTGTGCAAACAAATGATTGATATTAAATTGTTACTGTTATGAAGTAAGCTTGGGTTTGTTTAAAAAGTTATCAAGAAAATGTCTTTACAAATCCTATATGTTTATTATATATGTAGAAAGAAGATTTGGCATTAAATAACCTACAGTAGTTGATATGTCATAAAACCCAACCAACCCAAATTATTATATATTTAATATATACATATCAAAAGGATTTGACATTAAATAACCAACAATGCTTGATATGCCATAAAACCCAAGCCAACCAAATTAAGTAATGAATGACCCTCTAAATTTTAACCACGGAAACATGTTTTTATCATATATTGCGTGTAATGAACAATCCCTAACATATGGTTATGCTAGCCTACAAAAATATTTCAACGTCCAAGGACGAAAAGAAAACATTCAAACACTTATTCATACTTTAAAAACTACTGTAATATAAGCAAAATGCAACATAGTCTAGACCTTGATATAGCCAACTATGCCTAAACAAAATATTTTAGTTAAGATAATGAAGTTTTTATATAATTTTGTTTGCTATTTATAATAATATCTTGCACTGGTGTTATAAATAGTAAACAATATTAAGTAAAAAATTTATTATCTTAACTGATAGCCTTTGTTTAAGTATAGACTATGTGGGGACATTTTGGGTCAAAGTTAAGGCAAAGTTAGGTCTTGAAACAAAGTTGTCGTAGTGAAAAGATAATCCGATGGCTCCTTTTTCAATAGCTACTACACCTTGGTGTAGAGAAGAGAACTACGCCTTTCCCTGGATTGATCCACTTTACCCTTGAGCCATAACTTTATGATGCTGAGTGTTAAACAAAAGTACCATTTTTCTTTTGAGTCTTTGGTATTACTACAACCTGAGATTGAACCCTGGTCTCCCGGGTCATTGGCAAACACACTAACCACAAGGCCAATGAACCAGTGATTAAACAAGGTCAGCTTTAATGTTTCAAAAATGTATCTTTTGTAATACCCCCCCTTTTTTTTTTTTTAGATGGAAATTGTTTTTTAAAAGCCATTCATTACATGAGTAAGTGCTAAAAATAAGGAGTTTGCCAGAATATTTTCTTTATAGAATAAATCTTCAAGTTTTTGAAGTTTTAAAACCACTGCCATACGACACTAAGTTAGCCAGTCTCACTCAAAAGAGTGACTTTGACCCTTACTAAGTGGTCTAATCTTACAACTTTGTGTCAGACAAAGCTGATAAGATATCAATAATCCCAAATAATTGGAATCAGGAAATCATTTTCATGAGCAGTATCCATCCAACATTAATGTTTAATTTGTAAGTTTATACAATATCACCTCCACTTTCTTTGTTTCAAAAGCCAGATAAATGTGTAACTGAAGAAATGATGATTAAAAAAACTAGCGACACAGTTATCTCCCCTGCATCGTGCAGCAATTGAATTATGATTAGTCGTTTATTCAAAACAATGTTCAGCTTTGTTTCTACAAAAAAAAATAATCTCTCTCTCTCTCTCTCTCTCTCTTCAGTAAGATGTCTCAGTACTCCCAAGACAAATATACTTTGCTTATTTTTTAAGTAAACCTAAAAATTCTATATGCCTTTTTAAATGTTTCATGAATTTGAGATTTAAAAAATACAGATTATTTCTATTATTTATTATATAAAATAGTGACAATACATAGTTACTCTTTCATTTTATTCAGTCTTTACATATCTGCTGGATTCTCCAATAAAATATCTGCACTTTTCTCAAAAACGTTTTACTTTCATAAAAGCTTGTCCAACTTGGAAAAAAATTAAGTATTTTATATCAACCCTCAATTTGATTTATTTTAATGGCATGTCAATCCATCTTGGCTTATTTTATACCTGGAGGTTAAGGAATCACTTCAGTTTTGTTTGGATTGAAACTGCCAATAAAATATCCTGCAACCTCGTCCTCTAAAGCTAATTTGGGATTATCAAGAATATTTTCATTTTTTTAAACAACTGAGATTTCATGAAGAATTGCATGTACACATTTTAAACTCCGCCCGGTCGGCTGGGGCTGTAAAATACACCGACTGCATCTCTGCAGAGAGGTAACACCCCCACCCCCCAACGAGTGTCCTGGATATGACACAAAACAATCTGATGGTGAGGCTTCAGTAATACTGGAGCTTTGGGGAATATGGAGTACCCCTTTATTGCCATCACTCCCAGGTCCACTCTGGCCCAGAGTGGTAGCACCTGACAGGGTCCTATCTATGGGTCAAATAAAACAATTTCACATCTCAACTCCGTACAAAAAAATGACTCGTACAAAATTGAATTGTTTGAAAAAGAATTGTTTGATCATTCAAATGTGAGCAAACTAGTGACCGATGTCAAATTGAATTGTTGGTGATAGATAGCAGTACTCAAAACCACTATGTACAAACAAATAACTAATCCACCCTGTTGGCTGGGGCAGTAGAATACACCGACTGCACTTCAGTAGAGGGGTAAGACCCCCACCTCCAAAGAGGACACCTGTTAGCCGTAGGTGGCGACCCGTGATGCTTTAGGATGGGATCCTGGTGGCTGAGCTGTCTGTGACCCAGTTGCCCAAGTGGCCACATGATTAGCAACACTCTACTTTGGCCCTTACTGGGCTAGACGGGTGGCCGGAGAGGCCCGATCTGATCAACCAGCTGGTCATGTCAAGCCCTCTTTCAGGGCCCTGCAAAAGACCTTTGTAGGTCTCTGAAGCAGAAAGTGGTGGCTGTAGGGCCAATCATGCTGAAGAAAGACCTATGCTTCCCCTCTTTTCTCTAGGTGAGTAAGAAACTTGGGAATGAAAACCTAGAGATCCCAAATTGCTGGTTCGTTTCCTCAGTGTGAGTATACTGAATGTGTAGCCCTGATTTGCCAAAGCGAATGGGTTTCCCCCTTGTGCATTTCCCTTCATAGGGCTCCGTGGTGGATGGGGAGCACAATCAGTGAACTCAGCAAAAATCCCTTTGGATACAAAACATAACCAAAACTCAAGCGAAAAAAAAATCAAAACTAAAGCACCCAAATGCAGAGTCTGACTCCGACAATGAGTCTGACCAGACCCTTTTCCCCAAATTTATTACGCTGGAGTCAATTACTAAGTTGTCTCCCTTCATTATTGAAAAATCCCTCAACAATTTATTAAAAGCTAAATCTATAAAAAAATTAATCAACAATACCCTGCTGGTAGAAGTGCCAAAAAAAACTTTCTCTGACCTACTACTAGAACAGAAATACTTCCACAACCTAAAAATAAAAGCTTACACCCTCAACTCCCTGAATTCGTCAAAGGGTCTAGTGAGAAGCCCAGATCTCTCCCTCAGCAATTTAGACGAAATAAAAAGCAACCTCTGCAAACAAGGTGTCACTGATGCCAAACGAATATCTATCGAGAGAAACAATCAAATCATCTCAACAAACACCTATATTCTAAATTTCAACACTCCAAAACCACCTACTAAAATAAAAATTGGCTACTTAATAACAAAAGTTGAAACCTATATTCCAAACCCACTGAGATGCCACAATTGCCAAAAATTTGGGCATCATAAAGAAAAGTGTACCAGACCTCCAACATGTAAGAACTGCGGAGAAACTGGAAACCACATAGATTACCAACAGCCCCCAAAATGTGCAAACTGCAAACAAAATCATTCAGCAGATTCCAAAGAATGCAAATTATGGAAAAAGAAAAAAAAAATACTAGAAGTGAAACACAAAAAAAAAAATATATCCTGCCTGGTGGCAAGGAAGTTTGTTGAAAATTCTCTCAGCACAACTATCTATGCAAACATAGCCAAACCTACAAAAACTCTACCCAAAATCAAGGAATGATGACTCACTTCGTCTTGATAAATCTAATAAAAAAAATTGAAGACACTGCCTCCTCTCAGAAATCAATGGATCACTATATGTCGACGACTTCCTCATTTGTTACAGTTCTAAAAATATGGTGACCATAGAAAGGAAAATGCAACAATGCATCAACAAAATATTAAAATTGACCATGAAAAATGGTTTTAAAATCTCCAGCAATAAAACCAAATGCATGCATGTCTGCCAAATCTGCAAAATGCATAATCAACCCACTCTAACATTAAATGGCTCTGAAATACCCATAACCCAGCAATATAAATTCTTAGGCATTACTCTTGACCCAAAATTATCCTTCATCCCACACATTAAACAACTGAGGATCAAATGCAACCAAACTATCCAACTCCTCAGAAGCATAGCCCACACAGACTGGGGTGCTGATAAAAAACCCTAACCAAACTATATAGATGTCTAATACGATCAAAACTTGATTACGGCTGCTTCATATATGGAGCAGCCAGAAAATCCTATCTATGAGAACTTGAAACTATCCATCTTAAGCTTTCTAAAAGAAACCAACTTCTTCATCATCAAAATTTAGTCCAATATAATAAAACATAACCAAAACTCATAACCCAAAACCTAAAATATGCACAAAAAACAAAACCAATTTAACCTTTCTGGCATTAAATGACTCACAGAGGTTGATATGCCATTAAACAAAGCACAAACTCAAACATTTTAAACTTATGTAATACCCTCCATATAGTATCTTTCAATGCACCGAGCTCTTCTGAAAATTTTGAGAGAGCGTAACATCAGGTTCTTCTTTGCATTTGTAAGTAAGTAAAGTTGGCGACCTTAGTTGAGGATGACCTGAAGGCTCCCTTTTCAGTAGCTACTACACCATTGTGTAGCAGGGGTGCTATTCCATTCTCTGGATTGCTTCACTTTACCCTTGATCTTTACCTTATAGTGCTGAGTACTAAGCAAGGCGGCATCAAGTACTATTTTTGGAGTCTTTGGTACGACTTGATCTGGGAATAAACCTCGGTCTTCCAGACCATTGGCAAACACTCTACTCATTAAACCAATGGCCCGGTATTCTTTGCATTTAAAAGCATCATAACAAGTGATGTTCATTCACTTCTAGGTTTTTATGTTGTCAATAACAGAAAACAAAATTGCATTCATTTCTGAAACTTTTGATGAAAGAGGGTTGATAATACAGATTTCATAATATGACCATGAAATTGTCTATGAGAGGTTGGGATATCAAAGTGTCATTGTATTGGGTCCCTTATATATTTAAAATATATATATATATATATATATATATTCAACAAAATTTATACTATGAACTTTGTTGAACTGAAAAGTTGTCAAGGTTTAAAATCATCAATGATAGATGTTCTTTTTTATTTGAAATGATGGTATTACCCAAAATTTTTATTTGAAATATTGGTACTACTCTAAAAATTTATTTGTAATGCTGATATTAGTCAACCCATTTATTTTTGATTAAGTGGAATATCATTGTCTGAGTTTCAGAATGAAAAAAAAAAGAGAAATATTTTTTTAGTATGCAAGATTTTCTTTTGCTGCTTTGATTTAATAATTCATTGTTTTTACATAATTTAATATTTTTTAGTTTTATATTTGAGATGAGGCAATCACTGTAGCTTTTTTTTTTTGAGTACGACAATGTTATACACTTGATTTCAACCTGTCAATTGGAAAATCATTAAAAAAAACACAATGCAAGATTTATTAAAATTTGGGAATTTGTTAAAGAATTTTCTGAAACTTCTTATGAAATTTTAGAAATTTTATCTTATTTCAATTCTGATGCCTCCAATATTTCAGAGATTTATTTGATAAAATTTCACAGACTATTGAAATTTTCTTTGGTTATTGAATTGATTTTATTGATTAATCCTGTTTTGGGATGCCTATAATAATTTCCCATCAAAGAAGATCAAATAAAAGAAAAGTTTTACCATGGAAAATTGATTTGAACTCTGTAGTTTTTGTTATTACTTAGTTTTTTTGCAAAATTTATTGTTAATTTCTCATGACTTGCATTTTGTAGTCCTGTAAATTGGTTCAACAACAAAACATTCAGATGTGCTGGGCAAAAATAAATGCTTTTTTTAATCAGCACCTCAAAATTGTTAGAAAGAAAATCAAAATATCTTATGGAGCAGGACTTTTTTCTTTTTTTTTATTGGTCTGTGTTATTTCTGAATGGAATTTATGCTATCAAACAAAAAACAGACAGTTCAAAAACTAAACCCTTTTTTTTATTATTGCCACAAATTTTAAAGAAACTTCAATGGTTTAGACTTGTATAAAAAGTGATTATTTTCTTTGATTATTGTTGTGAAAGTTTCCTTAGTTGCAGGGAAAAGTCCTAATTTTCTAAAAATGAAAATTCTCAGAAATACCAAAAAATAGGAAATTTCTTAGAATTTTCTTTTCCTTGATTTGATCTCCTAATTTGTGATTAATCCTTTGCTAATGACTTTTCTCTATAACAAAAGGAACATTGACAACAATAATTAAGAAACATAATCCCTTTCTATGTGTGTCTAAGCCACTAAAGTTTCTTTAGAATTTGTGACAATGATAAAAAAAAATGGTTCAGTTTTTTCACTGTCTGTTTTAGTTTGGGATTTTTTTTATCTAAGAATAAGATTCTTTTTGTTTGTGTGACTGCAAAAAACATTTCAACATATAAAATAACAATCACCAATTGAAAGTGTAATCCTTTTATAAACATGAATTGTTCCTTATTCAGGATGAAATCCAAGTTGCCTTGGCAACTAATAAGGATTGCAATAAATGCACAATATTTTCTTTGAGATTTCCACCTCTGCAACAACAACAACAATAACAACAATAAATCATCATGGCTTAATGATAAGTGGCTGTTTCCCCAACACCCAGAAATAACTAACTCAATTCCTACGGAATACAGTTTCTCTGACATTCAGAATATTCTAAAAAATTATTTTAAAAAAATAGAATCTTTAATTTCTTTCTTTTTCCAATTAATTCACTCCAGAAATTAAGAATTATGTATATTAAAAGGGAATATAAGCAGAAGAAGAGAACTTAGGATTATTTATTTGCATTTAGTATCTCAATATTGACAACATAGTCCAAAATTTGTGATGATACTTTTCTCTAGGTGCAATGGGGAGGTTCTGCATGGAGATGAACACTCATTTTCTCAGCAAATTATATATGCTTTATAATTGAAAATTATCAGAATGGGTATTCAAAAAATTTGTACAAAATAGAACATTGTGACCTGGAATACTTCAAATAAGATTCTTTATATATATATATAAGAGAGAGAGAAAAGTTCTATGTTCATGATCAGTGCTCTTATATTTTAATGTTTTTGATATCTACCTAGTTAAAATGAGCAACATATGAATTATGCCATTTTAAGTCACTGGAATGAGGTATTTGTTTATAATTTTGTTTCTCTTAGTTTCAGCTTATTTTACAGCAAGCTTGTATTTTTTAGTGAACATTTGCTTTAAATACTGTTTATTTTGTACATGAAAACATTGTGTAAACCATATAAATTCTTATTTTTAATTGATATGAACAGAATGATGTCTAGACAACAAAATTGCTGTCCGTACAAAGTTGTGTAAGTGTAGTGCCCTCCAATGTCCACAGACTTTTGCTTCATGAGACATTTTCTTGTTTTAAAAACTGAAAATTGCCTTCAGCTACCATAAATTCTTGAAGGTCAGTACATATTATACATAAGTCAAATAGATCTATTTAAAAATTATTTGTATTTAATAAGACTATGTGCAAAAAAATTCTTCAGAAAAAATTACACAAAAAATATAAATATGAATGTACAATAAATGTAATCCCTTAGCATCTAGGCATAAAATAACCCTGGAAATGTTGACATGCCATTAAAATTACTCAATCTCTTCTCTCTCTCTCTCTCTCTATATATATATATATATATATATATATATATATATAAGAATCCTCAAAGAAGTTCTCTCTCTCTCTCTCTCTCTATATATATATATATATATATATATATATATATATATATATATATTTTAATTCCCACCTCAAGAAAAACTTGTTAAGTTGCACACAATTTATTAGATTTTGAATAGATTGAGTGTAACTCATGAAAAGGGATAAGACTTTCCCCTAAAAAAAAGAGGTGTCTTGAGTAGGAGGCTAAAGTGTGTCTGATTGCAAGGCTCCAGTCTTAGAGCTTTGGGGAATGCAGAGTTCCCCTTCATTGCCATTACTTCCAGATCCACTCCAAACTGGAGTGATAGTACCTGTTAAGATTTGATGAGTCAAATAGATCCATGTAAAAATTATTTGTATTCAGTTAGACAATATGCAAAAAAAAACTCTTAAAAATCAACTACCCAAAAAAAATGTAAATATAAATGTACAATGAATCCAATTCCCTAAATAACCCTAGACAGATTGACATACTATTAAAATCAATCAACATGATTTGTCTTGAATTTCTTCCTTATCAACTTCCATCAAATATACACTCTAAGACATTCCAAAATGGTAAAATTTAATAACTTTAAGTTATTCAACAAAAATGATAAATCATGTTTCCTAAATTTACTATAACTGCTTCAAACTCCCTACAAAATAAATAACATTAAACTTCTCAACAATGTTACCACAGAACTTTCCTACATACATCTTTGGTCTTTGGGTTTCTCATTCCTGTTTGGATGTCCAATCAATTGAATTTTGTCAAATTTCAAATTGTCTTTAAATGAATTCCTAAGAGGAATCTGCATTTCTTATTCCATATTATCTACTAATAATTCCGCCACAAATTTCATTGTTTGACTTGGTAATGTAAATTTTTGAAAAGTGAAATGTGTGTGTGTGTGTGTGTGTGGAAAGATGATTAAGTGCCTCTGAGCTATACTCAAGCCATTCAACCTTCTAAAACTGCACGACTGTTCTTCTAGGAGAATGGCTTTGGCATTAAATAACCTACAAGGTTGATATGCCATTAAACAAAGAAACCAACCAACCAACCAACCAACCTAAAACTGCCCTCAACCTCAAGTTCTACTATTATGACTTTGCCTCAATACTTTCATCCTTCCCAATCTAATTATCCTCACTGTCTTTATTATATCCACAAAGTTATCAACATTTATGTGGAGCCCAGTCAACTTCGGGGGGGGGGCTGTAGAATACATTGACTGCATCTCTGCTGAGGGATAAGACTCCTCCACAACAAGTGCCCTGGATATGACACAAATCAATCTGATAGTGAGGCTCGAGTTTTGGAGTTTTGGGGAATTTAGAGTACCCCTTCATTGCCATTGCTCCCAGGTCTGCTCTGGCTAGGAGTGGTAGTACATGATAGGGTCTCATCTATTGGTCAAATAGAACTGTTTGATATTTTAAACTGAGTGCAAACAAATGACTTATGCTAAATTGAATTGTTAGAAATAGAGCTGTTTGATCCTTTAAGTTTGTGTATTAAAAAATGTGTTTATTAATCATATATTTAATAGATATGTGAAAACAGGATTTGGCATTAAATAACCAACAATGCTTGATATGCCATAAAACCAAACCAAACCAACACAAACCATCAACATTTATGGCTACTATCAAACTCAGGGAGCCCACCCCAAATTAAGATGAAATTCTAGCCCTTTTTTCAGGTAGAAATCAAGAAATGATTAATAAGAAACAGAAGAAATTTATTCTGATATTAAACGGAAAATAGAAAGTGTAAAATAAACTGCAAAGACATTTACATTTATTTATGTGAGAATAAATTGGGGAACTTGATCCTAAAAAGCACTCTCCATTGGTAAAAACTATTTTCTCAATCTAATTTGACATTTAGAATTTGTTGGCTTTTCATGTTTCAGGTTCAAATGATGCATAATTGATAAAATGTCGGTATATTATTTTGGGGATGGTGAGTAAAATGTTTTATATTAGTAAATGTTTCCACTTTTTTTTTCTCAACAATATTTCTTCTTCCTCTTCTTTCTTCTCCTCCTCCTCCTTCCTTCCTTCTCCCACTTTACCTTGTTTCTTCTTCATTTCCTGGTTCTCTTTTAACCCAGTTCCACAATATTCCACACTTCTTGTAAGACCTTCCATCAAATTAGCCCAGACTCATTTAAACCCAATTCTTCACTTGTCTGTTGACATTTTTGGTACAAATTGAGAAAACAGTCACAGCAGCCCAACCAATTTTATGACACACAGGCATGTCAGTCAAATGTCACTCAACCAAAATAAAATTGTCACATTTATTTCCCTGCCTTTTGACACCAAAATGAAAATCAAATATTTGATCATTCTTTTTTTCATTTTTGATAGAAACCAAAATTTCCAAATGAAAATACACTCAAGTGGGCTGCTAGACTGATGTATCACTCAAGTGGGCTGCTAGACTGATACCCTTAAAAAAAGGAGCCTTTAGTCTAAACTGCATTTTGTGTTTTCCTTCCCAATATTTGTCTTGAGTGGTCGTTTGATTGATTGATTTTAATGACTTATCAAAATGTCTAGGATTATTTTATGCTTAGAGGTTTGAGAATTACATTCATTGCATGTTCATATTTGATTTTTTTCTGTAGTTGTTTCTTAAAAGTTTCCTTTCACTCGGTCCAATCAAAAACAGATCTATTTGATTCATATATGGTCCTACAATTCTTGTGAACCTAGGAGTAATGGCAATAAAGGAGTACTCCATACTCCCGAGATCCGCAGAAGTCAAGCCCCACCATCAGATGTAGTTTAGTGTCACACCCAGGACACTATTTGGGCATGGGTGGGGGAGGTGTCTTACTTTTCTGCAGGGGAAAAAGTAATCGTATTTGAGGAGATTAATAAAAATAAAAAATAAAATAAAATAGATTCAAAAAGTTAGCAGTTCCCAGAAGCCCCCAACAGGAAGTAAGAGTGGCACATGCCTAAAGAAAGTGCCTTCCCTGCACTAAAGAGAATTTCTGCCTCACTTAAGCAGTACCCTTCAGACTGTAAGGATACTTTTACACTCGGCTGCTAACAGTGAACACATACAGATCGGGTGTTATGGCCTGACACTTAGCCATGTCTGTAGCTAGCAATCTGACACCGCCGAAACAAATATTACTAAAAACACCCACAGGACACAACCACAGACCTTGGACTTATCACCTACCAAAAATGACTAATATATTTCAATGCCTTGTTTGGGAGATGAGACTATTTTCTAACAGTCCAGGAAGATTACAGACTATAGCTGTGTTAAACCAAGAAATAAAGTTTTTGAGTTGAAAGGTATTTTCATCTCATTTCTTCCTTTCTTCCGCAATTCTTTTGCAGTCTTCTACAGACAAAAAAGATGCCAACAAGTTAAACTGAGTAAGAAGAAGAAAACAAATGGAGTCAGATATGCTAAACCCAAAAACTACTAAAGCAAATAACCCAACAAATCTTCTTATACTCCATATATTCTAAGCCCTGTTGGCAGGTTGATTGTTAAGTGTAATTTAATTCTTAGAAAATTATGTGTATCCTAAAAGTGTCTATAGTTGGAGTTTTTCTACTTTATTGAGATGAGGAACACACACACACACACACATACACACATAGAAAAATTACTTTTTAGTTTCAGTTAGTTGACGTTTTGTAAACATTTTGAGATTCTTTTGAACTAGTATCCTCATCTTTGTTTTTATTCCAACATTTTTGGAGATAATGTTTTGTTAAGATTTGATGACTTTTTTTGGACTTTGGTTGTTCAATTCATTTAATATCACCCAACTAGTATAAATGAATACAAGATTAGAGCAATTGAAAAGGACCCATCAGAAAGGCAAAAGGAATGAACGAACAAATTAGCAAAGCTCTGGATTAGCAGGCGTTCTTCTGATTCATCCAATCACATCCACCACATGATCTAACAACAAACAAACAAAACAAACGTGTGACTCAATATTCTTTTCTCCTTTCCTACTTTTTTCTTCTTTTTTCCTCTCTTTCTTTCTTTTTTCTTTCCTCTCTTCCTTCTTTCTTTTTTCTTTTCTCTCTTCCTTCTTTCCTTTCTTTCTTCCTCCCTTTCCTTCTTCCTTTCTTTCTTTTCTTTATTCTTCCTACCTTCTTTCTTCCTCCTTCCTTTCCTTCTTTCTTTCTTCTCTCCCTTCTTCCTTCCTCCCTTTCCTTCTTCCTTCCTCCCTTTCCTTCTTCCTTTCTTTCTTTTCTTCATTCTTCCTACCTTCTTTCTTCTTCCCTTTCTTTTTTCTTCCTTTCCTTCTTTCTTTCTTCTCTCCCTTTCCTTCTTTCTCTCTTCTTCATTTCTTTCCTTCCTTTTTTTTAATTCTTTTTTAAAATAACGGTGCCATATTATTGCTGAATTTTGTATGATGCTCTGTAAATATACTAATTACAATTTTATGTTCTGACTGTCAACATCATTTCCAATATCTACGTATTCATTCACAGAACAAATTACTTTTTCTACTTGGTTTCTTTATTTAAACAACACTTGTTTGAAATAGAATGTGCTGATGTGTGTATGCCTATCGCCCCACAGTAATGTTCTGACCTAGCAAGTTTTGTATCTTTGATAACTAGTGACTGAATGATATCAAGCAAGATATTCATAATACAATCAATATGAATAATGTTTTATTAAATTGAATTTTGCAATTTGTTATAGAAAACATGGCTGACTGCTTAAATTATTTGATTTTGATGGACAAAGTTTTTTTTTAATTTATTCTTTCCTTTCCTTTCCTTCTTTCCAGCTTTTCCTTTTACCTTTCTTTCTTTCTTACTTTTACCATGGAGAAAATGTGAAAGAATATATTATTAAAAGCATATATATATATATATATATATATAGAGAGAGAGAGAGAGAGAAAGAATTTAATATGAAAGAAAGTTGACATTATAACATTTCAATTTTCTCTCTCTTCTCTGTTCTTTTCTTCCTCTTCCCTTTCTTCTTCTTCCTCTTTGGTTCTTTTCTTTTCTTTCCTTGCTTCTTACTATCTCTTTCTCTTTTTAAGCCATTGATGGTTCCATTTGTTTTACATCATTGCTTTACACAATCACATGATATTTTTGAAATATGAACACTGACTTATGGATCAGATGGTTAACACCCCTCTTCTCTGTATATATAATCTTATCCTTGGTTTTGTTTTGTATTTCATTTTATATCCATTGGTGATCTTATAACACTTCATAACATCTTTTCTAAGTCCTGATGATGGTTTATTAAAATTGAAACATTATAATGTTGACTTTCTTTCATATCAAATTCTTCAATTTGGATGACTTTGTTTTTCAATATTTACCTCTAGATTGTTGGATTATTTTCCATTATTTACTTCCATATATATATATATACTTACATATATCAATATATATGTATATATATCGATAAGCAATCGATCATATGGAAGTCAGACCTGAACGATAAAATGAAACGCAGTTTCTTCCAAGCAGTGGTAATATTGATACTGCTATATGGATGCACTATTTGGATGCTAACAAAACAGCTGAAGAAAAAGCTAGACGGCAATTACACAAGAATGTTGCGAGCAATATTGAACAAGTCCTGGAGGCAACACCCTACAAAGCACCAACTATACGGCCACCTACCTCCCATCATGAAAACTATCGAAGACATGCAGGACACAGCTGGAGAAGCAGGGACGAGCTCATAAGTGATGTATTCCTATGGACCCCCACATATGGCCTAGCAAAAGCAGGACAGCCAGCTCGAAACATACATACAGCAGCTCTGTGAGGATATAGGATATAGCACTGAAGACCTGCCAGAGGCGATGAACGATAGGGAGAAGTGGCGAGAGAGGGTCAGGGATATCCGTACTGGTGGCACGTCATGATGATGATGATTAAACAGAGAGAAAGAGAGAGATGACTTCATTTCTTTCTTTTTAGTTTTATACAATATCCTTTTTTTATCCAGTCTGTTATATTTCTTTATTACTTGAAATGTAATAAATAGTAGAGTGAGGGAGAGGGTCAAAGGGTGAGATATGAATCTTCAGTGAACCGCTTCTTCTTCATTCTGCTTTTGCAAGACTGGTACAGGGCCACCTCAAGGCATTAAATCATCTTTGTTTCAACTCACTTCTCGACTTTCACAAGTTTTGTCAGGGCCATCTCAAGACACCGAAGTTTCTCTTTGGTTCTCTGCTTTTGCAAGTCTGGTACAGCTCAGGCTTTCCTCTACCTCTCGATTCTGGGCAGTCTGGCTCAAGGCCAGCGCCCAAAGTGGTGTAACCTCTAGTTGCTCTTCTGCCAATTTTCTTCATTCTTCACTCATCTCTCACGGGTTGAAATCTGCCATGCAAATCCTCATGGTCACAGCTCTTGTCTATGTGTTGCACATGAACACACCTCCTGTCTGGCATGCTGCCCACGCAACAAATGCAGCACTTCTCCTGAGCGAGCAGCTGCGTTCTGTTTACTTTAGGAAATAAGTGCACATCCTGTTATACCACCCATGCCACTTATGCGGCATGTCGAAAGAATCTTTCCAGTCAATATTCAACAAAACTAACACTGAATAAACAGAAGGAAAAACAAGAAAAGCTCATTTACATATACAGAAACATTTAATAAATACAGAATATACATATGACGGGCATACAATAAGTTTCCAGACTTTTTTCGTATGGGCACTTTTATTGATAGTACACACATGAAACTGTAGTCTCCTTCAAAGTAATCTCCACCGGCTGCAATGCACTTGTATCGTTCCAACAACTTCTGGAAGGCCCCATGGAAGTCCTCTTGTGTGAGCGTGTCAATGACCTTCGTCACAGCCTCTTTCATCTCCTCAATTGTCTCATAACAACAGTCTCTGAGCTTAAGGAATAACAAAAACTCACAGGGAGCAAGGTCTGGACTATAGGGAGGGTGAGGAAATGTCTTGCTGCCCATCTTGGTCAAATAGTCTCTGACAAGGATGGAGTTGTCGACTGGTGCATTGTCCTGGTGGAAATGCCACTGACCCGATTTGAAGAGTGCTGGCCTCTTCCCTAGGAATCTCTTCCTGAACTCCCTTAAAACCTCAACATAATAACCCTAACCCTCACCCTTTGGCCAATCAACTCTGATGTATTGACTTCCTTACTCCTCCCACACCTCTCATCATCCCTCACAGACTCCGTGCCTTCCTTGAATCTCTTATGCCACTTAAAAACTGATGCTTGATTCATGCAAGATGGTCGAAAAGCAGTCTGAAGCATTCCATACATTTCTGTGGCATTTTTCCAAGTTAAAAACAGAATTTTATTGCATATCGTTCTTCTAAAGTGTCCTCACGTCCAGATTGAATTTTTGAAATTCACCAGCTGTGACAATCAGGTTTTAGTAAGGTGTATTCCAATTGCTGTGTATTTCATTTGAACCTGAAATCATAAAAATTAGTCAGAATCTCATAAGATGTATAGCAATAACATATTGAATTTTCAAGAGTCTACGATAATTTTAAATGCCCGTACCAAAAAAGTTTGGAAACTTATTATATGCATCTCGTACAAGGGGTAATAAAAAGAATGCACAAACATGTCTCAACAAATAGAAATGTACCCATATTGTTCTATGAACACGCAGTATGTAGGAGGGGTACAAAAATGGAAAAAGACTGACTGAAGATTATGTAACAGAAAAATGGTTATAGCCATGCTGACTTTACTGTTCATGATCGGGCAGAAGACACGTCTCTACTCTTCTCTGAACAGTAGACATGCGAAAACAGAGGTAAAAGAAGCTGGGGATTTGGGGGGAGATTATCATGTGACACTCCACGAACCCCCAATGAACATTTTCCAAGGAAAACATTTATTGACATTATTCCCAGGTCCACTCTGACTTGTTAGGGTCTCGTCTATAGGTCAAATAGAAATATGTAATCATTTTCTAAACTTGAAATCATTTAACTGTGTTCAAACAAATGAACACAGGCTCGTTTGAAAATAATGTTACCTACAAACTAATTGTTTACAAATCAAATATATTTAATATTTATGTATAAATAGGATTTGGCATGAAATAACCTACAAGAGTTGATATGCCATAAAACACAATCAACCAATCAAAAACGGTCAAAGGTCTTGCTTGATGATTGGTTTCTTTGTTTAATGGCATATCAACTTTTGTAGGTTATTTAATGCCAAAACCGTTCTCCTAGAAGAACAGTAGTTTGCTTGATGAGGCTGAGTACAACGTAGAATAAAGCCATCCTGGCCCGACAATTCGAGCCGTCCGAGGTCACTGTTTTATTGGCGTAAGTAGCGGTGGACAATTTGGCCTTTTTAAGCCAATCGGAAGGCACGGCAGACTGAAACTGTGGATGTTTTCTTGATCCTATCAAAAACATATAAATAACACATGCATTCAATAATGAGCAATTTTCATCCTCGCAGCTCTCGTGCGACTTCGACAGACAGTAGTTCCTTTGCTCACATCAACACCAGGTACGGGGGATACTTTGAACATATCCTTTTCGGACCAAGCCACCTTACCTTTCCACGCATACACATGCACACACTGAAGTATAACATAAAACAACTAATTCATGAACTTACCAAGAACCCAACACCTTACAACAGTCATTCAAAAAATTAGTTTCCTTGTAACTTCTGATTGGTTAATATAAGGAAAAAGAATCCTCTTGTATATTTCTGTATATAAATTCACATTTGTGGATTTTATTGTTGTTTCTTACCATTTCTTCCTTTCCTACTATCAAATAGACAGTCGGTCATCTTGGTCAGCAAGTTGCCTTCCCTTCTAATCTCATGCATTACTATAAATGAATATAAAGTTTTTTATTTTCTCTACAAAAACTAATGTTTCCCAAAGATTTTAACGGCAATAAAAGAAAGAAAAAGAAAAATTTTGTCAACTGTTCAAACTTTTTTCAAATTCTTTTTCGTAAAAGAAAAAAATTCTCGAATACAAATCCACAATTGATTACAGATTTTGGTATTGGATTTCTTGGAAGTAGAGAAGATATTTTGTCAATTCTCTACTCACCAAGGACTAATATTAGCATTAGTAAATCTGTGATAAACTTACACTGAATAAACGGAAGGAAAGTCAAGAGAAGCTCATTTACACACATGGGGTAAGGGTTTTATGTGTGTTAATGGTTGGTAGTTGGTTATTTCTTCTTTCAAACCCCAAATACGCGTTGTTCTCTTTTGATGGTCGCGTTAGCTGAAAATGGAACGAAGAAAAGAAAGGGAGACAAAAAGACAAGTGAAGCTATTAAGATTTAACTTTATTACTATAGAAGTTCGCAACTAAGTCTTGAAAGGGGAAGACCTCCTCGAGCAATACAATAGCTGCTTTAAAAAGAAATAATATGATCTTCCACAGTTACGGCTTCTTAACCATCACTCGATAAGAGAGTTTGTGTGATTGGTTTTTGGCCATTGTCAGCGACCAATCGGAACACAAAAAAAAATTCATCATTAGGCTTAGTTTTGGCGCATAAATTCAAATTGCAAAGGTGAATCATCCTTCTTTTGCTGCGACCGTCATCTGAGCAAAATGCATTCAAGACGCCAGATGACTAGGTAAAAGTCGAACTACAAGTGGGGCAGTACGAGTGATAAGATAAGTTACGCAAGGACAATTATTTTGCAGCCTACACTTATTGATGGCCCAGTCGGCTGGGGCTGTAGAATACATCGACTGCATCTCTGCAGAGGTGTATGACTTCCCCAATGAGTGTCCGCGATATGACACTAAATAATCTGATGGTTGGGCTTCAGTAATGCTGGGACTTTGGGGAACGCGGAATATTCCTTCATTGCCATCGCTCCCATGTCCACTCTGCCCCCGAGTGGTAGCACCTGAAATTTAATTTACCCCATGATTACTTTTTAAAATTTCAAATTCAGAAAAGAAACGAAAAAATGTGCATAGTGTTATTTGGTAAAAGTATTATTTTATTTTACTCGGCACTTTCCTCATCAAGTTAAATTTGACACAAGTCGAGTCTAAAGCGGTATACCTTCCCGAATACGAGTTAATAGGGCTCAAACTCAATCTGTACTTCTATTTTGGTGGTGCCTCAGACATCAAGAATTGACCCTGATCCTGACCCTATCCCCTATTAGAGCAGTAAATTAAATGGGGCGAACGGGCCGGACCCTAGAAATTGAACCTGAATGAAACCAGTCACGGAAGACAGAGTACATTTAAATACTTTTTTTTCTTTTTGTTATCTTTTTCCAAATAACGGCTTGAAGGTCACAGAAGTAAATTTGAGAGAGAGAGAGAGAGAGAGAGAGAGAGAGAACTTATCTAGTTACCTGGTTGGGTCGTGGGGCGCTACTCATAGCGTCTTGCAGGAACCCTTCCATCTCCAAGTTCAGTCGCCAAGGTTAAAGAGCTCAGTCTGCCCCACTATTTACTCGTAGATGGAGGGAGAGTAGTTGAATTTCTACTTTTCCCAGAAGCAATAGCGTTATGTGAGATTCAAACAGGATTTGAACTCGGGTAGCCGAATCCACTTCCAATGTTTATAAACGTTGCACCTCCTAAATGAGAAATGAAAGTCTCTTCCTCCTTCTTTCCCCCCCCCCTCCTCTTGTAGTGTTTCCAATACGCTATGAGATTATTTGGAACTCTTGAAGAAGAATATTGGGATTTTCCCAATATACAAATAGGCGCTGACGAAAAAGACGTATAGAGTGGCTAAAATTGAATGAAAAAATAAACAGTTTTTTTTACAATTTTAAAAAGATAGACTTATTGCAGAAGCTATAAAACTGACAACTGAAGTTTGGCCTTGTACGTTTGTCGTCTTGGGATTCCATAACTTACGCTAACAAAAAAAAAGGGTCGAGAGGTAACATAAAACAGATGAAACCTGTGTAAAATAAATAAATAAAATACTTTATCATCATCTGATATACAGTGATTAGCTGTCGTTGCACAATTTAATTCGGGTGTCACGTCTTTTGTCGAGGTAGTTACTGTTGTTAAGTGACCGTTCAGTATCCCTTCAAATTGCTGCTCAGTCATCGCTGAGGCCTCCTGCTCCTCCTTCTGCTGGGTCATCCCATTTACGTCTCTTTGATGTGTTAGCTATGGTAGCCGAATCTTTTCTGTACTTTCGGTAAAATTTTAGCTGTTTATATTGATATACTCGGCTTGCTTGAAAGTCGTGTAACTGATGCTGATTGATCGGAAAATATCTTATTACTCTTTATATTTTTCTGGCGTTTGTTCCAGAAGTGAGTGCGTGGAACCGGTTCTCAAATTCGGCTAGTTTCTGACATATGAGCAATGGCTGTCGAGTTGAACACTTTTTGTAGGGTTTTAAAAAGGTGTTCCAACGGGTTACGGCAGGCTCAAGGATTTACAATTTTGAAGTGTAGAAACATTGAAAAATATTATGATAACTAAAAGAAAATATCATTTTGTGCCCCTAGAAAAGATTTTTAAGTAAGTTATATAAGGCAAAATATTTCTTGGACCGGTAACAACAAACATTCAAAGAGATTTACATCTCCGTCAAGAGTCCATTTTTTACTCTGTTTATATTCTTGAAAAAGATTCAAATAGATGAGGAATTCTTGAAATGGTCGAAGATTTCAATTAATGAATAATTATTCTATAAGAAGTTCAATAGGAAGAATAAAAATTACCTAACTCATCTGTGGGCTCCAAATTTATTGAAATGTTGGCATGTATTCAATATATATATCTTTAGTTTTATACCTATTCTATAATTCTGAAGGTGTGGAAAAACCCAGATGATACAATTTATAAATAAAAACATATTACACAAGCTAATTATCTGGGGAGAGGGGAAATTCCATAAAAAGAAAAGACTGAAAACATTTGTACTGCTTGGAAATAATCAAACAATATCGCAATGCCTAGCCAAAAGGAAAAAAGCACCAACAGAATATAATGTAAAATCTTTTTTTTTTTTTTTTAAGAAGGACTCGTTCGCTGAGAGAAGAGCAACGATTTGCTATTCTAATTACAGAATAGTGGATTATAAAGTATTTTTGGTTCACCCACCTGGAGGGTGGCAGAAGGGAACACGGCAGTTCTAATTGGCATCGAATTGGGCAAAACGGTGGGCTTGCTGTTGCTATTGTGGTGGAGGAAGAGTCAATGGTTCTTTTTTGGAAGTGGGAGAAGGAAGTGAAATTTCGCCCTCTTTTTTCGTTGGGTGAGGGTCGTCGTACCAGAGATGGCTCGTGCAAAAAGTTTATTTCAAAAGGCCTAGCAGAGAAACGTAGTTTCTAATCGATGCAGGCCTGAAGATTTTTTGAATTGAAACTCACTTTTATGGTCCAGCTGAAATATTAGTAATTCTCTGAAATGAGGGGGACTAGAAGTTGACAATTTGTTTAGTAGCTATCTCGAGGAAAAACAAACAGGAATAATTCAGATCTAAAGGACCTGTAGATTCTGAACAGAAAGAAAGAAAAAAGACAACGAGAAAGGAAAGGAAGAAAAGAGTAAATAAACGAAAGAAAAAAGAATAAGACGGCGACAACTAAACAACAAACTCTCCTCACAGACAAAAACGAAAGAAAAAGAAAGAAAGAAAAGAGAAGAAATCTCTGACTAAATAACAAACTCTCTCTTCACAGACGACATGAACTAGAAAGTTTTTGGCTTTCTCCTACAAAGAGAGAAAAAAAAAAGGGAACCGGTTTCAGCCGCTTACAGAGAAGTAAGATACACGTAATTTTAGATACTATTTTTTATGTTACTTTAGTTTTATGTTTTGTTAATAAACGCAAGAGATATGTAATTTTTGGTAAAGTTTTTAATGTTGCTTTTGTTTTATGTTTTGTTAATAAATTATTTCTTGCATAGGGACTGATATGCAACCCACCAGATGTAATCTGTTCTTATCCTCTTTATAGAATAAAGCATTTATAAATTGTATACTAAGTATCTTTTATTTTTAGCTCCGACTTATTCATCTTTAGCATTAGGACCTTTACAAGTAGTTTTTTTCTTTTGTTTTTGTTTTTAAAGTCGGTTTTTAGTAACGCCCCCACCCCGAAAGATTTCGACAGTAACAGTGCTCAATACACAAATTATAGCGAAATACGAATACCTACAGACCCAGAAGTAATCTACCTAGGTTTCACCTATCTGAATCATCAAGAAAATTCTGATAAGAGTTGGACCAAACTATATTTTATTGATTAAAGCGTTTTAATCAATAAAATGTAATTTGGTCTAAACCTCTTTTGTTAGAGTTGACCTGATAATTTGGTTTACTGAAACTTAAGTAGATTACTTCTGGTTCTGTAGGTATTCGTCTATATATATATATATATATATATATATAACTAATTTTTTGCAATGGCTAAGTGTCAACAAATACTACATAATATGAATGAAATATAATGAAATACCTGGTGTATACTTGAAATAAGGTTATAATCTACCGTGTTGCAAGACAAATTAGTTTCGTAGGGCCCCTAGATACCCGTGGACCCCAAGCCAATGGCCGACTATGCCAATTGGTGAGTCCAGCCTTGCCAACAGATGCAGTTGAAAGGTGTAAAAAAAAAATGGGTAGGTTGATCAAAGTGTGTTAAACGGTTGAATCAAAACGCGGACAGCAGACAAGTCAAATTGTAGTAGATAAAAGATATTGTATATCTTCTTTCTATGCGGGGTTGGGTTTTTTGAGAAAATTCAATTCCCCCCACCTTTTTTTTCCAAATCCTTTATTTGATTATTGGATTTTTTGAGAATTACCAAATTTTCTTTGAAATCAAATAAACATGTAATCACTTCTAAGGGAAAATTTATATTTTTTATCGTATATAGTTGGTAATTAGAGAAATACTCGCAACAGCGTTCCTCTTCTAGTTCTCATCAAATTATTTTGTTGCTGTTTTTTTTTTTTTGTTTTTTTTTTTTTTCGATATTTAGCCGTCTGTGAATCAGCCTGATTTATGGCCGTCTGCATTTGTTTTTCCGGTCGCCTTATGATTTTCTTTTTTCGATCTTTTTATCTCGACCTGATTGGATCAAGTGGACTTCGAATTTTCTTTTCATGATATGTTTTGACAAAACAACTCCCTCGTCAGTTCTAAAATCATTTTTGGTGACAGAAAAGAGTCAGCATGTACTTATACTCTTTTTTTTTTTTTTTTTTGTTTTTGTTTGTTTTAACCTTTTAATTTTTATAACACACTCTCTTTTGAGTTAGAAAATATCTTAAGGGTGGAAAAGAGTTTAGGATTCTTTTTTTTTTTCTTGCTTTCTTACGTCGTATTATTATTATTATTATTATTATTATTTTACTCTTTTGAGAGTTTTTCCCAACAGCGTTAGCTGATGGTTTTCCACTGGAGTCTGAGTAACAGCATATGTCCTCAAGCCTCCTGGACTCTCCTTAGTATTCTGGCCGATCTCAACAATGCTGTCTTTTGGATGGTTTCCACTCATCCTCTTATTTCCGAGTTCTCCAATCCATGTACCAATCCTTTGGTTACTGTACAGAGTGCTCCAATTATGATTGGTATCACCGTCACCTTCATGTTCCATAGTTTTTTGGGGGTTTTTTCAATTCTCTTGCAAGGTCCAGGTATTTAACTTTTTTTTCGACTTTCTTCAGTTTTACCCTGTGGTCAGCCGGGACAGCAAAGTCTATTATTCGCCGGGTTCTCTTTTTTGGTTGTTGATTATCTCTAGGTCTGCTCGTCTAGATGACCCGTTTGTATCTCAAATAATTATAAATTTGTAATATTTTTTCTAAAAAGAGGCATTTTTCTTTAACAACAACACCACTCTTTCGAGATTACCGAAGATAAGCAGCGACATGTCTGGTTATTGTTTAAACTTTGAGCCAGAATCAAAGTAAAGCTTAACAACCACTTTTTTTATTTTTTTTCGCGGTTCTTTTAAATCTATCGCCGGGGGGAGGGGTACCTTAGCTGCTTTTGTGTGAAAATATGACGGAAACGTGGATTGCCTAAACATTAAGGTTATATAAAGAATGAAAGGGATATAAACAGGGTAGATAGATTGATTGATGCGCGTGCAATATAAAAGAAAGAAAGAAATTAAAAAAAGGGATGACAAATAAAGAATTTAGGAAAAGAAAAAAAACTAGAGTTGTGAAGAAGGTTAGATATGGTTTCTCTTTCGATATCATTGTGCATAATGATGATGCTGTAGAGAGAGAGAACGAAGTAGGAATGACTAAAAGGAAAACCAATAGTCAGGCAAACAGGCCGGCAGTTCTTTTTCTCTCTCTGGCACGAACACACACACACGCACATTGAAAACAGTCGATTTTACTTGCAGTGAATCCTATTTCGATGTAATACCATCACAAATCGGTGTGGGTCGTGCGTGTTGAGAACTTCTCTCTTGGTTTCCCGGATCCCACACTAAAAAAAAACCCAAACAAACAAAAATGTTATCCGTGTACCAAAAAAAAACGATAAAGTGAAATCCAACCAAGAAAAAGAATGCAATAAGGACAGAGTAAAAAAAACGGTTTTAAAAATCAAAGAAAACGCGCCGAATTGTACTTTAAACCAACCAGTGCTATTTTTTTTTAAATTAAGGACCCCGCCCCCTTTGTAAATATTTAGAGGGGGGGTGTACGTGAATTGAAGTCTGTAATAATGATGGCACTGGCAGTAGCATCTATTAGACCAACATGTTCTCGTCTTGGTACTTGCGTTACTGGAATCAACTCCAAGAAGACTTTCATGACAATAATGGTAAATTTATTACTACTAGCACCATTTCGAAAAATACAGCTTTAGGATTCGAGGAGGTAGAAAGGAGAAGAAACAAGCGTTAAAAATCCATTTTTAAACTTTTTATGATTTTAACCACCAAAAATCAAACATTTCTCGCGACAGTTTGGTTTTATTTTCTGGGATCAACTTTGCTTTTTTTGCTGTTGTTTCTTTAGAATTTATTTGCAAATTTCTCGCAGAACTGTTTTTTCCTGGATTTTGAATTTCTTGTTTCGCTTTTAACGAGGTACCTGGAGAATTTGTAAAAAATGAAGAAACAGAAAGGCATGATCTTCTGTAAAATGCTTTCCTTAAAAAGATGGAGCTAAAAAAAAATTAGATCAACAATTAATTTGACTAAATCATCATCATCGCAATGGATTGTTTATTATACAGAACCCAAAACAGAATCAGGTAGGCAATTTAGAATTTATTTATTTATTACTCCGAGGCCCTCGAGTCTTCTTGTCTGATATTTTTTTTAAATGTAAAATACTTTTTTAAATAAAGAAATTGAAATGAACTAGTTCTTAAAAAAAAAAATTAAAACATTTTTTTATTTCTTTTTCTAACATTGAAATTGATTAATAATATCATCTTTATCCTTTTTTTTAATTTTTGGAGGGAGGAGTATCGCAAAAGAGTTGCGATTAAAAGAATAGTAAAAATATACCATGAAAAAAAAACAAAAAAAAAAAACAAGCAAAAACCCCAAAAAAAACACAGTAGTCAAAATTAATGGGTGTAGAGTTAAAAAAAAAAAGATTTTAATTTTTCGTAAATGCATACAATCTACAAGCAACTCGTAAGAGAGAACTGTATTACACACACACATATACGAATACAGACGTGAATACACACACACACACACATACATACAAGTATATATTGTCTATTCGTGCATGAGTCGAATTTTGAAAACCTAATTTTGTATGATTGAAATTCAAATGTGAAAAGGAGCAAAGCTTGGTTTTAAAAAAGTTATAATTTCGTGACCATAAATCAAGAATCGACTTATACACGAGGTCGACTTACTCGAGTATATAGTTAAATTAAATTCAACCTAACAAACGTCCGTACACTATTGTTAGCGTGACAGTAACGTTTACTGTTTTATGAATGAAAATGCAATCACAAACTATACTCTCTAAACAAAACATGACGAGACGATACTTGACTTTAGTAATCATAGACAACCCCCTTCAAAACACCCAACTTAGTTGACTAATTAAAAAAAAAAAAGGTACACTCTTAAAATAAAGGACATACTTAAAGCACTGAATGAAACACGCGCACAAAAACACACACACAAAGTAGTAGTAGTAAACAAGTGTATTGTGCGCTCACTAAAAAATAAGAGACACAGATAATACACAATTTTGAAATTTACTCGCAATTGCTGCTAACACATACACAGAAAAGGCACAATAATTGATTCATATACAAATGTATATAAATGTTGGTCACACAAACCCTCCAAAGCACACGGTTTACACATTAATTAAACAATAGTTACACTTTCAGAGTAATTTGTTAGTTCTATCTCGCGTCATGAGTTAGAGTAAATAAATAAAATAAGTGTATCTCGCCGTCGCTGTTACTAACGAGTACACAATATAAAAAAGGTATCCTTGCTCCAACACACACGCGCGCACACACACACATGGTCATAGCTAGAGATTCGTAGGCCTCCGAGGATATTGAGATTTTGTTGGTCAGTCAGTTGAAACACAGTAAACGAACTGAACTAGTTATTTACTAAGCTTAGCTTAGTTGTGGCTCAGAGCCAAAAATAGGAAGCACATAGTAAGAATCGAACTCACTAATATTAGTTTGCTAATTTAGCTTGCTAAGGATTATGAACAATATTTTAATTTTATTTCAAAAGCCTCAGGAGAAGCTCTAACGAATGCCCCCCCCCTGGTGAAGGGGCGTTTTTTTATCTTTTTCCTATCAGCGACGCCTCTTCACGCGCACAAACATATAGACACATGCACTCACATAGACATATGAATACACATAGACACACATATAGAAAGATGCACACAGACACACGCACGCTAGCTCTTGACTCCCCCCCCCATTCGTACACATAGTCAGGCTCAATTTGATACACTTTTCTTTATTGTTTATTTATCCACAAACATTTTATGCCACTTTTTCTTAGAATGTACAAATGTTTATTTCTTTTCATTTATTTTAAATTCGTTAACCATTGAAAGTTTACGCGAAATAAGGAAACATGGAGATATTTTTGTTATTGTTAAAAAAAAAAAAAACGCGCATGATTATAAAAAAATCTAAATCATCAAATATATTCAACAACTTTCTAAGAAAAAAAACCCTTCATTTACCTCAGGTCTTACGTGAAAGATTTACTAAAGAATTGGATCAAAAACAGCAAATCGAAGAAAAACACAGTGAATGATAATAATGATGATAACGCCGTTAAATGAATGAAGAAGTAAAATTGGGAAGAAAAAGGTTTTTATTGAAACTAAATCTTTCAAGATGTTTTTTTTTTCTTCTTTCTTCTTCCTACAGTGTTATCTGATTTAATCGGTCGAATCTCCGCCTGTTAAATAATGAAAATATAGAAAAATTAGCGGTACAGAAAAAGAAAGTTGTGGAAAAAAGGACCCAAATCAATTCGAATTCTTTGGTAAATAAAACTAAAAACTATCAAAGTCAATAAAAAATTTAATTTTAAAAATATTAGAATTCCTTTTTTTTTCTTTCTTTTTTTTTTTTTTAAATAAGTTTGGATGGTAGTGGAGTTATCTCCCCTTTTCAACCAATAATTCTCTTTCAAAATGGCTGTCCATCTCTACACACGTAGAAAAGAAAGAGCTGTTATAGGATTTCTGTTTTTGAGAAAGAAGAAAATGTTGCTAATATTCACAGGAGGTCAGTGAATGTTTATACAAAGGCTGCACTTGATGTAAGTAGATGGATCAGTAGAGTTAATGGCAATCCTAGAGAGAAAAGAGAAACAGCGACAAGTCAGTTACTGTTGTGAATAAGGATCCGGCCAAACAGGCTAATATTCTTAGTACAGCTGACAGAATAATCCCTATTGCAAAATTCTGTGAAATCCTTCAGGTGAGCCATGGTAGTTCCTGTAATATAGTTAAGGCCCCTCTTGACTTCTCGACATGGCAATAGTTTAAAGAGCGGACAAACAGTGCTTGATTGAACAAATCTTGCCTCATCCAGCCTATAATCCTGATCTGGCATCTGTTTGCGCCCGTGAAGGAAGGTTTTCTCGTGATTGATGTATTCGTGCCTCCCATCAGGCAGGATTTGACACAAGATCATTTTTATAGTGGATATTAGGGACTCGTGCCCTGCTGGTCATAGAATCGCTTGGTGCAATGTGAACTATGCTAGTCATCTTTAGGTCTATCGGCACGAAGCCAGTTGATCTTGCTTGTCATTGTTGCCGCTCGATTAACCCCACTTCTAGTCCAGAGAGTTGAAGGTTTTCCAGTGATGATGGGGTGAAAGAGGCAACTCGCACATGACTAAGAAACCAGCCAGGATGACTATATTGAAAACTATATTTGTGATCCCGAAATTTTGTATTCATTTTCGGTGTAACTTCTATTAAATCGGTTGTATAAAAAAACAAAACAAAAAAAAAAAGATCACTCATTATTATTTTACTGACCTCGTATATATTGGTGTGTGGAGATGAAGACAAAAAGTGCATAATATAACAAGCTTCGGCAGTACATATACAACATCCTAAAAATCTCCTTAGATTTCCAGATTTCTTAAATTTTCATTTTGAGCTGTGGTTATTTTTCTTTTACAAACACAAAATCTGACCAAATCAAAAGAGAAGGAAAAATAATAAATACTTCGGGTTTCGCTATTTATTCATTGCAGGTGAAAAAACCGGATCTCGTTTTTACAAATCTGTGAAAGGTTATTTATTTAAATGAACAGGGAACTGGTTGTAAACTGACTACATTCTAAGTTTAATTCTCAAGAAGTGGGGGTGATGGTGTTCAAACCCAAATATCTTAATTTTTACCTTTTTTTACATCTAACTTGTATTTCAATTCATCGGTGAATGTATGTAAAATCTACGTTATCCACAGAATCCCATTTTGCTCTTCATCCAAAACGGAACTGGACCAAATTTTGGAATCTGTTTTTCTTGTCAAATCTTGACGGGCTAGTCACAGTTTATTAGATGAAGACATTCTTTTTACTTTTCAACAATTGGTACTTGAACAGAATATCCCGCTGAGAAAATGTCTGCAGTAATGTGTATATATTTAAAACTGTCACTCGCCAGCGGGATATTCTGGACAAATACCCACCAATGATCAGTAATTGTTCTGGTTCCCAACTGACAAGAACCTTATTTCTTGGGGATTTATATTTATTAGCGGTCAGTCAATTCGAATATTACTGACTCCTTTCCCTCTATACACACACGCGCTTAATGCATTAAAATAAATTTACGATAATTTGGACTTTTGGGTCGAAATATGTTGGTATTCATTTTTTTCCCTAGAATAGCATGCCGGAAAAATGATTGTGGTAATATTAACATTATATAGAAATGGACTTACATTTACAACCCGGATAAAAAAACGTTCCAGTTATTGTCTTTATTTATGAACTTTTATGCAAAAAATAAACAACAGGGATATTTTTCCGGAAACAATGATAAAATCTTAACAGAAAAGTCGTGTTTTATTTTTGATTTTAGGACAAATTTGGTAATCAGCCTTAACTTAAATTGATTCACCATTTAAACATTTTTTTAAATCGCCACTTTCCGGTTGAGGGATGGGGGATTATCTAGTCTCTTGACTTAATCAATATAGTCTCCTTTTAAGAATTGAAATTTTTTGAATGCTTAAAAACTCTTTAATAAAAATAAACCAATGATTGAGACTTATTATTTTGCTGGACTGTAGATAGGAGTATGTATGAAATAACATTTTTGAACATTACCACAGCCATTTTACCAAGTGTGCTATTCTGAATACCCCCGCCTTTTATTTTTAAACTGTAATTTGACTTAAGAAAAAAAAAACATGCTTTCGATTTTAAATCTAAAAATGAGCCTGTTTATATACCATACTCAAATGCTTGCTACAATCGTAGTAGGATTAATGAGCGTGAATTGGATCCCGCGTCATTCACTTGAATGAATGTCTTCATTTTTTTTTTCTTTTCTTTTTTTAGTTTTGTTCATAATGGAAGAAGATAAAAAGTTCTCTTCTCGCTTATAAGTATGATGGGGTGCGAATTTTATTATGTGTACACACTTTCATGTGTAAAGGTTCTTTGTGGACACTTAACATGTTTTCGAGAGATAATGTCGTTTTTCTGTGTAAAAAAAAAAAAAAAAAAAAAAAAAAAAAATTTTTTTTCAAGCACATGCTTATGTGTTTGTCTAAAATTTATGTTTGTGTGTTGTGATTTTGTTGTTTTTTTTTATTCATGGTGATTTACACTTGTATGTATTCGATCATCTTACGTATATTCCTATGTAAAATAGATCGATAAAAAAAAATGTGTAAAATAAAATTAAATGGAATAACGAAGGGAGGTTTTCTTGAAAAAAAAATTACTATCGAACAAATGCAAATTGTAGAAATAAAGTTAAATTACAATGTTTAAAAGGATTGGCTTAAAAAAAGGAAAATAACAATATAATGTATATTTCAGTTTTAATCATTCTCAGTCAATCCTAATTGGGAAGTGCGTTGAAATTTGCAGTTCTTAGCTAATTTCATACCCTACAACTCTTCAAAAAGATATAGTGATGAATTAAAGCTATGTATAGTAACTTCCGTAGTTTTTTTTTTTTTTTCTGTGGAAGAGTCTTGTATGAGCCACAAAAAACCTGTTCCTTATAACAAGTGGTAATATCTTAACTCTTTCAGATAAGAAAAAAGGTCATTGAATTTTATTTTTTTCCAGATGTTTTTGGTTTTGAAAAGACTGATCAATTCTCATACAGAAAAAAAGCTTAATGCATTTTTTTTTAACTTCAGAAAGAGCACAATTTTTTTTTTTTTTAATTTTTTTTATACACCTTTCTTACAGGTAAGTATACCACCCACATGAACATTAGTGTCTATTTGAACGTATATCGATCACTGCAGAGCATCAATAATATATTTCTAAATCAAATTTTAATCGATATACTCTTTTTAGTCTGAGTAAATGAACATTGGTGTTCTTATTCCAAGAAACGTATTTCAAAATGCTTCTAGGAAGAGTCAGCCAGAAACGACATTCAGAAGGAAAAATTAGTCTACGTTGCATGTGCCATCGTTTCGGGAATTTATCTTAAATTATCCATTATTTTTCACAATCAATAGTCCAAGCAAAAACAGGTATGACTGTAGAAAAATTGACAAAAAAAAAAAAAGAAAGAAAATTATTCATCACTTGAAATTTGAATCAATCTTTATCATCAGAAAGGAGAATCGGACAAAAATCTGATATTATTTTCTAACATAGAAACAGAGTTATTCAGTTTAGAAATTGTGTTTACATGTCTGTAAAAATAGATAAATAAAATAATTTGGAACCTTTTTCAGTGCCAAAAATTCTCACAGGTCCAGTAAACTGGTTTAGTCATAGTGGTGCTACTCATGTTGTATGTCTTGGTCATAAATAACCTAGTGAAGCCCATCCTTCTCCAGGTTTACAACTGGTTTGAATTCAGAGTTTTCCTTCTCTTAGATTGGTTGCGACACCGAAGTTAAAGAGCCCAATTTAGCCTTCTATTTCAAGAGAGAATAGTTGGCTCTGTACTTTTTATGCAAAATACAAACAGCCTCATTCAGGATTTGAACTCTTCCATATCCATTTTCGATGATGATAACCATTACACTACTGAGCCTCCTTCACAATTTAAATAAACAACTAATTTATTAAACTTAATAAAACTTTTTGTATTCATAAAACATTGAATTTATTTCTGAAAAGCTTATTTTATTAAAATATTTTTTTTTTAAATAGTAAAAATTTAAGATTATTATTTTTTAATTTTTTCGGTGGAAATCAATTTTATCAACAAGTCCATGGCCATTTCTATATGCATCTGTAGAGATCTGCTTAAGAACAGCTAAAATATTTTAACGATTATTAATTTTATTTGTATTTTAATTTTTTTAAAATTTTACTTTTTTTCTTTTATCCTAACAACATTGTAAAGCGGAAATAATGAAAGCTAAACTTACAGTGATATTACATTTTCTTTTTTGCCTTGAGGATGTCTGTTTAAATGCACCAGCTGCTCTGCCAACTGAGTAATGAAGACCTTTTGTTTGGCAGAAGCTCATAATTAAATCTTTAAACTCATCCAGTATTCTGTTTCTTGATCTCCCTCCTCGTTACTATATATGTTGATATCGTTTGTTTTTTTACACAAGTATTATTTTTATTTTATTTTTATTTTTTTTTCAACAAGAAACATGGTCAGTCGTTCCTTTTGACAACTATCTTCATTGATCTTTTAATTTTAGTTGCTATTTGTCACAACTCACCCCCCCCTTTTTTAAACTATTATTTCTGATCTCTGTTCTTTGCAATCAAATTGACGACCTTTCTTAATTATGATAGCGAAAATCAACTATTGAGTTGATGAAAGGAAATATTTAATTGATTTATAATAATAATGATGATAATAATAAAAATTGACAACGAAAAACTTCATCTAAAATTAAATAGCTCTAATGATATTACTAGCATCAAAAAACAATAACAAACATGGCTTCCTTTCTGATTCTCTTGTAGAATGATGACATGAATGAATTGTGATATAAAAAATTCTAAAATTAAAGAAAATACTAGTCAAAATTATTATTAAAGGTTGACTACTTTACCTAAAAAAAAATAAAAATAAATTTGTCAGGATAAGACAAAATTGATATCAAAATGAGGCAAAGTTGAAATGAATTTGCTGTAAGTAGAAAGATCATCTCGAGAACAACTAAAAAAAAAAAATTTAATGTTCAAAAAACATTTTATAAACAAAGGTATTCGTTTGCTGACCTTAGAGATTTTGTGAGTGTCTATTAAATCTGATTACGATGAGGATAATGCCTATTGATTATTTTTATATCTTGAAGCACATTGAATCATCAATATCTTGTTGCCCAGTTTATTGTCGAGTTACAAAAACTTAATTGGATTCAAGCTTTCATCAAAATTATAACAAATTTTCTGCCGACAGTATTTAGCCATAAACAATCAAACTCAAAATCACTTGGGTTGGGATTCAAGTGTGGTATCTGTTCTTCTCTTTCACCTGTGTTCTTGTTTTTTTTAACATGATGCTGAAAGAAAAAAGCAAAGTGAATCTGGTTCTAAAGATTTCAATTCTGCTGCAGCAGCAGCAGCACTCCCCCATGATACCAAAGAAGAAAGGTCAGAGTTGTCTGATGTCTGCATGATTGTGGTTACAGATACCTAGGCTCCTTTTGGCTTTGTACATGCTTCAGTCATCACATTAAACTGATCATATATCACATACTACATACACCGAAGGGGATGTACTTACTGACAAACTTTTCAATGCTTTTGCTTGGATTAGCGTGATTTATTTATCTCCTTCAGCCATAATCTTATCTTCAACGACAAAAAAGAAAAAATGGCAAGGCTGGTCCCAGCAGCACTTTCCTAGATCAAAAGAATAATCTGAAACTTGTGTGGATCAGGCTTTGTTATTAGTTTCTTTGTTTAACTGCCCCTACATTGTATACAAGGTGATGTAGTTAAATTGTGACAGTATTTAGCCACATATAATGATTTCCTTTTAGGATGTGAAATTCCCAATTTCAAAATAACTCATAATATTCCAATTTTTTATACAAATTATTTATTAAATACATAAAGTAAATATTACAAAAATGTTTTTGTAATATTCGTTATTTTCAAGTAAAATTTGCCAAAATATTCCCAAAGTAATTTTCTTTAAAAGTTTTTCTCTCATAACTCCTATAGATATAAATTGAAAAGATTATTAATTGTTCCTCTTATATCTCAAGATTCAGTCTTTATTTTGCACCTGAATCTTCAATTGTTGTATCATAAGATTTAAAATCATTGATGGGTAGCAAAATAAAATTAGAAAGGTGAGTCCGAATTGGGATCATAACTTTTTGTGTGTATATTTACTTTACACTGATGACCTTAAAAAAGGCATGAATCTATCTCTTCTCTTTCTAGTTATGGATAAAATAGAGTAAACTAGGATCTCTAGCTTTCATGGTTAGTCTAGTAGAAAAACAATTCCATATTCAAAACCAGGTAGGTATGCGACTAACAACTCTATCCAGTAAAAATATCTATGTGCTATAGAAACTGCAGCACTATGATTGATGTAGTGAGGTTGTGGCTCTATTTGCCACATAAAGTTGATAGATTCTTCATTTGGATTTTAATACAGAAATATTCAAGATCATCCATATAATATTTATTACAAGAAAATACTTGGAAATTAAGAATTATCTTTCTTGGTTCAAATACTCAGCTGAGTCAAAAGTTTTGCAATATTTTGGTACATATTTTGTGACCAAAGCAGTTCAAGCCTTGTGAAAGGAACATCAATTATCTGTTCTCACCCAAATTGGCAGACTGTTTTTTTTTACCTCATCAAAGAAACCTGAATTGAAATCTGCTGTAATTTGCTCAAAAATTGACTTTGTGTTACATCCTGCTTAAGGTGTAATAAAAACATACTTAGCTCAGCAGGAGCCAAGCCACATCTTAGTATTCAAATATACATATAGTAAACCAAACATTAGTATTTACTAACCAATTGGAGACGAGCAGTGATCAATTTTAAACACCTCTTTCTAGAGCTGCCTTTAAATATTCAACTCTTCAGTATACATTCAGTCTTCTATTGAAAAACTTTCTTCTCACATTACTGGATACATAAGACCACATAAGCAGCCATCACTATTAGGCATATTAACCACCACAGACATTTATATTCACCTGGAGAGAATGTAAATATCCTACACCTTTGAAATGTCAATAAAATATCTTTTTAGTTAGAAAAGTCGTATATTTTTTTTAAAGATTAATTCCACTTTACATATATCAATTCATTATCCTGTGAACTTTCTAAATTAAATTTTGATTTTAACAAACTGAACCGGGTAAATACTAAGCTCATATTATGGAAACTCCCTACCTTTCTTCTCTCTAAATAAACTCTTCCAATATTATATCTTAACATGACATGCTGACAGCATAGATTCTTTTGACTCTCTTTTACTATTCATCCCTATCAGACATTGCACTTGGTTAGTCCTCTTGATGGTACCTAATGTCTGCACAGAGCTAATGAATGCAATTTTTTGCTGGATGACCAATTTTGGTGTATCTAAGTATAGGAGTTTATAGGAGAAGGTCACTTATGAGTTTGTCCTTACTTTATGTGATGTGAGATGGGAAGTAAGTGGCCATGCAACCGCCGTTTTATAGTGTGCTTCTGTCAGGATTTGTTCAGAACTGCAGGTAGAATTCTTCTGTAGTTCCCATCAAGCATTTTCTCCTGTGATTTCATTAGAGTCCAAGTGGTGCAACCATATAGTAGTACTGACACAGCTACAGCTCATGAGAATTCCCATTTTATTTTATCAGATCAGATTTCCATGTGGTTGATAACCAGTCAGTATCAGTCCATGCTTTACTTATGCATATGTTAATATCACTTTCAGTAGATGAGATATTGCTAGCAAGGTATATAAATTGATTTACTTATTTCAGTGGCTTGCCATTTAATGAGATAGCACTGTCTTGATTAAAATGAACAAAGTTTTTTAAATAGCCAAGGGAACGTATGCCATTGTGAGCTAATACTCTTCAGAAGTGTTTATTTATTCAGTCTTTATCAATTCTATTGGCTCACTGACCGGATCTCATCATTAAATAAGAGAACAGACAAAAAAAAAGAGTTCTATGTGCACAGCTGTGTTTTTATTGATATACTTCTGCATTAGAAGGGATGATTTTATTTTTTCATGGCTACAGTAGCTTCATGTAGTATCGTCTATGATCAACCTTGCCATATGACAAGATAAAAACTCCAGGTATGTAAAGTTTTCAAGAAATTCCACTAGCGTGCCATCGATTAGAAAGGGAAGAGGGATTCACTGTCAAATCACATTTAAAGTGCCTATTCTAAGACATCAAACTGAAACAGTGATAAACCTGGTCAGTACTTAAATGGGGTGACCACTTAGGAACAGCAGGTACTGTAAGCAATCTAAGGCCTTTGTGCCCAACTAAGTTAATCTTAGTAAATAACAATTTATAAAGATGGAAGGATTGTGTTGTCCTGGAATAATGACTTTAGATTTCTCTTTGGCTGACTGTTTTTCATGCACACTTTAGCTTCCTCTAATAAATTTAATCAATTGATTGGATCAGTTTTCATTAATTGTTTTATGATAATTTTGAAGTATGATGATAATCTCTCTTGAATCAGTTATCATTACTATTAATGGCCTGAGAGTTTCATCCTCACTTTACCATTATTGTATGTATTTACTCAACCCCTCCACTATAGGTGGGATGTGGCTCTAGGTCAACTTTCAAGCAGAGCACAGTAAGTTTTCATTCTCCTAGACTGGTTGCCTAACCCAATCTGGCCTATTATCTATAGCTAGGAGGACAATTGATGGATTTCTGTTTCCTTAAGGGGGTTAGCACAAAGTGGACCACGAACATTCTCATCCAGGATTTGACTCTAAGTCACCTATTTTACTTCCTATGGCAATAATTGTTATGCTAATTGCACCTCCACAATCGCCACTATAGCTGGCATATGCCAGACAATGCTAAACTTAGTAGACCTTAAGCCCACTGCTCTAACATCTAAGCTATCACATATAAATTGGAAATAATGAATGAAAATTAACCTCATTCAGAAGAATTGAGATAATAGCTTTCTAGTTATTATTCTTGCTTTTAACTTGTCCTCATTAAAAAGACTCTGTTTTATCCCTCAGGAATTGTAAGGAAGTTAATGATTGGATCTTGTGAAGAAATTACAAATTCACATGAGAAAGAACATTACATGATAACTTAATCAATATCTGAGATATTAACATAGAAATACAGGAAATTAGTGGCAAACAACTCGATTAATTCCATTAAGTGATGGCTTAGAGGTTAATATAGTGAACACGAAACTAAGTTTCCAGTTCAACATCGTTTTAAAAAGTTCAGTTAACTGATTGATTTTTCAATAAGTTATAACTTAACTAGAGAGCCTAATCTGCCCTACTATTTTTGGGAGAAGAAATGGTTGGTTGGTTTTTATTGCATATCAACCTTTGTAGGTTATTTAATGCCAAATCCATTTTTATACAAATAATCAGTTCTATTTCAAACAATTCAGTTTAGCATAAGTACACAGTTTAATTGTTAAAAACATTTCTATTTCAAGCTATTCAGTTTAGTCAAATAGTTCTGATTTAAACAATTCAGTTTAGTAGAAGTATAGTTTTTCTTTATACACAATTAAATGTCAAAACAGTTCAATTTCAAACAATTCAGTTTAGTATAGTACAATTTCAATGTCAAAAACAGTTCTATTTCAAACAATTCAGTTAAGTATAAGTATGCACTTTACATGTCAAAACAGTTTTATTTCAAGCAATTCAGTTTAGCATAAGTATGCAGTTTAGTTTTATTTGAGCCATAGATAGGACCCTATCAGGTGCTACCACTCTGAGCCAGAGTGGACCTGTGAGCGATGGGAATGAAGAGGTACTCTGCATTCCCCAAAGCTCCAGTATTACTGGAACCTCGCCATTAGATTGTTTAGTGTCATATACCGGACAGTCGTTCAGGGGAGGGGGTGTTGTACCCATTGCAGAGGGGGCTGTAGAATACACCAACAGCTGTCGGTGTATTCTACAGCCCCAACCAACTGGGCAAGGAGAAGAAATAGATTCATACCTTTTCTCAAGGGCATTACCATACAGTGAATGCAAATAGCCTTGATTAAAATTGAAACAGGCTTTTTGTATCTCCATTTATGGCTTAATGTTCAAGGCCAGTGTTAGGATTCAACATTTTTAGAAACTGGTTCCTTTTTTTTAATTTGTTTCCCCACCCATCCTACAGACAGAAAATTAAATAGTAATAAAAGTTCTCTTACTTTGACAATATTTTTCTAGACGCAATATGTTGCTGAAAAAAATCTATTTTCTGTATTTCTTTTTGTCATTATGCTAAGTTCACTTGAATTTCCTACGTGAGACCTGAGTTGATATTTTTAGATAAAACTAAATCCATAGCAAAATATATACAGTGGATGTCCAAAATATTGAAATTTTCTTTTTGTTTCAATAATGTTACAATAAATATAAACGCATTAAGAGTTTTGTCTCATTGCTAAATTTCAGCTGAATGAACACATGAAAAGAGTTAAGAAATTACAATTATTTCTGTTTACATATACACTACAATGATGTGATTATAAAAGTTATCCACAAAAAATTGCTTTTACTGCCTGTGACAAAAATACCACTCTCATTTTAAACTGTCACCTGTCTGGTGTGCAGATGCAAGAGGTAATAATGGTATTTCTATTGATCATGGCTTGGACTGGTGCACACCTTGAATTTGCTGGTGAATCTGTTATTGCTATGGAGAGAACATTTCATGCTCATTTCATGAAAGTTGATTAAAAAAAATTTTTTTAAATAAACTTTTTCATTTTCCTTAATAATGTCAATTTTTTGTGAAGATTATATCAACATAATAACCATGGTAAGATATTAACTAGATGGAGCTACCATTGCCACTTGCCTAAGTTCACATGCACCATACAAGTGACAGTTTAAAATGTGGGGGTTATTTCTGACATATGTATAACATGAAGATTAAAAACCTTAAATTAAAAAATGAATTACACAGCAATTACTTTGTAATGGTTTGAAGTAATATAGTTTTAACTAAAAACAGATTTAAAAAGTATTTTTCTAAAAATGCCCTAACAGTAAAAAAAACACATTTCATAAGTTCTAAGTCAGACTAACCAATGCCAGACCCCGATTCAAAAATTCTACAGTTAACAAACTCACCAGTAGACTCTTTAGGGATAGAAATTAACCAATGGAATTTGAGAAAATAAAATTTAACTTCAGCAATAACTTGAGTAAGAGGGATGTATACAAAAGAACCAATAGCTTGAAGATAGAAGCAAGAGAGAAAAGTGAAAGTTCAGTCATAAGAAAAAACATTTGAGTAATTTCCTTTTCTCCACCTACAAGCTCTTATACTCTCAAAGAACTGCGATGGAAAATTGCTTCTGAAACAAAAATAATTGCCAACTAGAGACTCTCTCTTTCTCTCTCTCTCTACCATAACACACATAACAAAAAATAAAAGTCATTGTTATTATTTGTTTCTAGTATTTCTGTATTCCTGTTATTTATCCAAGTTCTTTCATCCATTTCATTCCTGAGGCCAAGTTACAACTACCCACCTCACACAAGCAACAATTTATTAAAACCTACTTTTAATAATGCTTGCTTCCTGCTGGTTATCCCATATTAAACTGACTTTGTCTTACATCCTGGCCTCCTGAGGAATTAGATAAATACTAATAGTACAGTTGTTATTTTCCCCCTTCTGTTGAGCTGGCTGGCATTTGTGCCAGCTCAGGGCCTTCCTACCAGGCAGTACCTGCCTCCTTGCCTTTAAGAGTTTGAACAAGCTGGATTGTCTCGTGCTTGAGACATCCCTTCAATGTGAATGTCAATGAAACTGTGAGCAATTTTATAGAAGTATTTTCATGCATTAAAATTGAATATTTTCACTACTAATTATCAAAGTTGTAAAATAAAGAATAAACAATGTTTATACATTATATGTGAAAATAACAAATAAACAATTCAGCAACAATTTGATAAGTTGTATCAAATTAATGAAAAAACATGGAGATACAAGTTGCCAAAAAACATTAGTGAAAATCTGAAAATCTTTTGACTCAAACAGGTAACTTGAAATATTGCAAAACTTTTCACTCACCTTTGTATTAGAACAATCTGTGATCGACATTTTTCTGATTTCTCAGGTGTTTACTGATCAAGACAAAACAGAATTTCGATCCCCAAGTCAAATTTCATAACTTTAAAAGCCAAAACAAAAATTAGGACCTCTGTCCCATAATAGTTGTTCTATTATATGTATAAATTTTTTAGCAAAATGTAACAATTATTACTGGACAGATGATATTTATTTGTTTTTTCATGAGCTCCAATTTTCACATGTGTTGATAGAAGCAAATATTGTCCAGTCGTCTGTGACCAGTGCCACTGAGATAGTAAAGAAATCCATAACATTCCTCTCTAGTGAAATAGGGATGTGCTGCCCTAGAGTTGAAATCTCCAGAGACCAGATTCATTTGCTTTTGTATACTGTCCCACTTAAAAACAAGACAGAACAAATACTAGCCAGGATATCCCAGGGGAGGTGTGAGGACACCACCAACTGAAATCAGAAGATTTCAAAAGAATTTAATAGAATGGATAAAAAAATTATCAATGTGAGTTTTTATCAGTCTTATTGTCCTTCATGCTTTTAAAGTGAATTTGACATTCTCTTGGTGCCCCCAAATTTTAGCCCTTGGCCACATCAACAAAGCCAAATAACTCTCCATTAGTATTTATTATTTTTACTCATTCCATCTGAAGATTTATCATTGTTTGTTCATATCTATCGATCTATCTATCTATTTATGTTCATATTCATCTCAGTTTGTTCATCTATCTGTTCGTACCTCTCTAATGATATTATATGATTGCAGAAAAAAGAACTGCCCATTGTATGGTAATTGCGTGACAATAATAAAGAATTAGAATGTAAAAAGAAAATGAAATCATCACCACAAAGAAAAAAAGATGGTAAACCACAAATTAAGCTTTATAAACAGAAAATAATGAAGGTAGCTGGTTCGTCTCCTGTTTTATTTGGAAAGTAAAGGATGAAACTGAAAACCCCTCTTACATTAAATGGAAAATTGTACAGAAAACCCCAGTATGTATTGGAAGTTACTTGTAAGACAGATCTTGAAGAAAAACGGTGCATTCTACAGTTCCTAGATATTAGCCAATTGCTTAATAAAAGATCAGAACTAATAAGGTGCAGACACCAAAATAAATGACTTGTATACCATTCAGTGGTGAGGCTCCAGTTTTGGGGCTTTGGGAGTCACCCCAACATTGCCATTACAAGATAGATTGTTTGAAAATTATTAGTATCAATTTGGAATACTTAAACTTATATGTATGCAAATTATTAATATTAGATAGGAATACTTGATTCTATATTACTGCATGCAAACAAATTATTATTATTACAGCTCTGTCAAGAGGGCTTAGAATAAGCTGACTGAATTCCTTGCAGAAGATTAAGACCCTCTATGACTAAAAAGACACTGGCTATGACACTAAACTGCGTCTGATAATGAGGTTCCAGTTCTGGAAACCTGGCGAGTGTGAAGTCACCTCTTTATTGCCATTACTCCCAAGTCCACTCTGACTTAGAGTGGTAGTGCCTGTTAGGGTCCCCATCTATGGGCCAAATAGAACTATTCAATCATTTACTAAAGCTTATAATTATTAGTGACTTAAAACCTTACAACTGGGTGCAAATTATTTGTATTAGATAGGAATACTTAATATGACAACCATTTGCAAAAAAAACCCTCTTAAAAAACAACACAAAAAATGTGAATATAAACATACAAGGAATATAATTCCCTAACCTCTTCACATAAAATAACCCTAGATGAGTTGACATGTCATTAAAATCAACATTCTTATCAAACTGGAATATTTTCTTAAAACCATGTAATTGTATATAAATTGATTATCATCATTAGTTACTTGAAACTACATAATTGTTTACAAAAAAAGACAGATTCTGGCATTATATAACCCAACAAGGGTTGACATGTGTTAAACCAACAGGTATAAATCAATTGTAAACCCCCCACCAACATTATGCTTTTCTGAACTTCTTTTATCTGTGATATTCACATGATATTAATGTTGTGCTACTCGCACAGATTTTCCTAACTCTCTCTCGCCATTTGTCTCTATCATTCATCACTTCCGGCAGGTCTTCCGGGCTACGTGTGTACGTACAGAGCTGTTGTAGATAAGTTCTAGCTGGTCGGCTAACACTTGCCTGTCCATGCTCCTCCAGCAGTGTCATACATGTCTTGTTTGTCTAATTTGGATTGTCTTCAAGATGGGTGGTAGGCAGTTGTACAGCTGCTGTTTTGTGGAATGTTGCTTCCAGGATTTGTTTGATATAGCTTGTAGAATCCTTGTGCAATTGCCATCAAGCTTTTTCTCTATATACTTAGCATCCAAGTGGGGCATTCATACAGTAGTATGGACACAACTGCTGCTTGGAAAAAATTGCGTTTTATTTATCGGATAGGTCTGACTTCCATATGACTGATAGCCTATCAATAGCTGTGCATGCTTTCACTAGTCACTTATTGATGTCATTTTCGGTAGATGAGACACTGCTTCCAAGGTAGATGAACTTAGCCATCATTTTGTGTAGAGATATCGTCATCTTGATTAAAGCATATGTACTCCATTTTGTCAGCATTCACATCGAGGTCTATGCCACCTGCTGCCTGCTTCAGACTATGCAGCAGGGATTTGGCCTGGGTAGGTGTATTTGCCAGAAGCACTGTCATCAGTATAGTCTGCATCTATAATAGTTTGTGTGGGGTACAGTCTGCTTCTTGCCTTTTCCAGAGTAAAGCTATTTTCTTTCATTAACTCTATCGATGTCTGAAGTACATAGTCTCGGCAGATTATGAACAGGTATGGTGCTAATGTCCCCTTGCGGCACACCTGCAACAATGTCAAAGAAGTTTGTCTCCATCCAGTGAATGTACTTTTACTTTCGTGTTTTTATAGAGCATCATTATGGCTGCTATGATCTCCCTGGGTAGACCATCGGCTAGAAGTATTTGCTCCATCTTCCCTCCCATGTATGGAGTCAAATGCCTTTGAGAAATCTACCATAGTATAGTTTCCACAAACACCTAAAATTTGATGGATTGTCAGAATTTGTGACGTTGTGTAGTTGAGTAGCAGAGAATTGTAAATCTTAGTCACTTTGTAGTTCTTGCTAATTCCGAGGTCATCTTTCTTGGGGGAAAGGGAGGATGCAGCCCTTTGTCCATCTGTGTATTGTGTTCTGGTTATATACAGCTGTGTAGTATTGAAGCAAGATATCATTGAATTTCCTTGTCTTCCATACTTCTGAAGGTATTTCATCAAGACCAGCAGCTTTCCTGTTAAGTTTTTTTGTTTTTTTTTGCTGTTGATGTTATTATTATTATTATTTTTTGTTGGGCTAGGAGCAGTAGTAAGTTGTATCTATTCAACTGGAGTCGCAATTATCTGCAAAAGTAATTTAAAGGTGGGGTAGAAAATCATCAAGAATCTTACACAAGTGGGTCATAGTATATAAAAAACCTAAAAAAAGATAAAGATACCCAAATGATCAAAGTAAGTATAAGTGCACCATGGCCCCTCATAGATATGTAACTGTTTCTAACATATTTTCAATACCACAACTCTCTAACTTAATGATTGCTATTCTTCTAGACCAAAAGTTGACCACACATGTCTTCGTAGAGGAGTGACCAACTTTTCTATACCATATACAAGTCAAGTACCAAAGACAAGAAGTTGTCTGTAGGGTCTGAAAAGGAAACGAAAAAGGAGATGGATGGACTTTAATTAAGTTAAAACTTAAGGAATGTACAGGGATAGAGGAAGAAAAAGGGGAAAAAAGAGAAAGAATTTTCCTTTCCCTCTTTTTTGTTTTTTTTCCTCCTGTTTCACTCATTCTTTTCTTTTCTACCCCTGTATGCTCCTTAAGTATGTGCAGATGTAGAGGAGGAGAAGAGGGGGAGTGCATGAGGCAGGAAGGGAGGGGTTATACACACAAGTTAAACATTTGAAGCCATAGGAAGCAGCCTGGTGGATGTGAAGCATGGCAGATGAACCAAGTGTCAGGGTAATGGCACACTTCACTAGATACTGGGTAGACGAACCCCAAAGGTCAATGGCCAGGATCACATAGTTCAGTCAGGAAACTATCACTACTCATCTTTAAGGGTGGCAACTATTCATCAATAGTCACCACCCTTAAAAATGAGTAGCGGTAAGTTAAAATACAGCCATCAAAAGATTACCATGACTTTCACTCAAACCATATGTCCAAACCATATTGCCCTTTGCACAGGTAAAAAAGGGGAATATTCTGCTGAGGTTGGAGCTCTAGCCCTAGTGTTCAAAAAATCAGCAACAGATCTCAGACACAAACAAAAAATACTTAAATGTAAAAGCACAATACAAATAGTGACATTTAGTGTTAGAACTTTAAATAGAATTGGCCAACGAGCAGAGGTGTCCGTGTCTGTGGTAGAGCATGAGATAGATATAGTATGCATACAAGAACACAGATGCCATCATAATGAAATAGAAATAAAATACCACAATACTGGCAATGGATGGATCTTTGTCTTAGTGTCTGCATGGAAAAGCTCTATCAATGCAGCCATTGGTGGCATAGGAATGCTTCTCAGCCCACACACCCTAAAATCACTTAACAGCAGCGAGACAATACAACCGAGAATTATGGTAGCTATGTTCAACAGCAATCCCGGGATAACGATCATTTTCTGCTACAGCCCTACCAACACTAGTGATAAAATAGACCTTGACACCTTCTATAATGAGCTATCCTCCCTTGTTTGTAGTGTCCTTAAATACATCGTTCTCATCTCAACTTGTCAAACAGAAATGGGGAAACTCCTAACAAATTTCATGCTAGAAAATAGACTAACATGCCTTAATACTAAATTTCAGAAAAAGAAGGCAAAACTGTGGACGTACACCAATGCAAATAATGCTAAAGCACAGATAGACTACATCCTCATGAATAAGAAATAGATTAACTTTGCTTTGAATTGTGCGGCATATTCCTTTTTTTGAAGGAGTGTCTACCAACCATCAGATTGTCACAGCAAAGATACATCTGAGTCTACATAGGAATTCATTGCAAACAACCAAGGCCACACATTTTGACTGGTCCATGCTTAACAATAGAAATATTAACGATAAATATATGATAACACTAAGAAACAAATTCGATGCACTTCAGGAGATATCAGAAACACTGACTCTGAATGACGAATATAAGAATTTCGTCAATTCCCACATGGAAGCAGCAGCAGAACGCATACCAACCAAACTAGGAGTTAAACATGGAGTTTCCTAGGAGACATTAGCAGTTAAGAAAAAACATGATGACATGAAAGCCGCATCCTTATGCTATATGAGGAACCCAACTTATGCTAACGCTCAGAAACTTAAGAATTGCACAAAGTGAACTAACTAATGCTTACCTAAAAGAACAAACTGAATACATCCGAGACCAGATCAATAAGATTCGATACTCGGTTGAAGATTGACAATCTCGGATAGCGTGGCAGACAGTAAATGAACTAAGTAAAAGAAAAAGCACCACGAGCAAAACTAAAAGCTGCCAACCAAGAAGAACGAATACACTTGGGGAAAGAACGTTTCAAGAATCTGCTTGGAAAGTCCCCTAAAGTTACAGATGAACTGCTTATGAAAATTACTAATAATCAACTAGACATCAAATTAGGACAGTTTAGGCAAGAAAAACTCGAGGTAGTACTAACAAAAATCGAGAGAATATATATTGTTGTTTTCTTTCTTGTTTAAAAAAAAATCTCTATCAAATATTTATCCATCCTCAAAGAAAGTATTTCCACACTATGATATAATCAAAATATTGCCTGTTAGGTTATTTCAAGTAGTTATAAATTGTATTGTACTTATTTTTATTTCTAGAATTTAGACCCCTTCCAATTGTTTCTTCTGCTAATGCCTGGTTTTCTCTGTAAACTCAGAAGACATTGAAAGGTTATGGAAAGCAACATTGGAAATAGTTTTAAAACCCCCTGTGTAACAACCTTGATTAAGTACATAGTAGGCATTCTACACAGTCATCAGCTCGGTTGGCTGGGGCTGTAGAATATACCGACTGCATCTCTGCAGAGGAGTAAGAACTACCTATGAGTGCTCTGATGTCATACTAAATCATCTGATGGTGAAGTTCCAGTCTTGGAGTTTCGGAAAATGTGGAATCACCTTTCATTACCGTTACTTCCAAGTCCATTCTAGCTCAGAATTGTTATATCTTTTAGGGTCCTATCTATGGGTGACCCAGTTGGTTGGTGGGCTACAGGCTGAGGGGTAAGTCTACCCAAATGAGTATCCTGGATATGACACCAAACAATCTGATGGTGAGGCTTCAGTAATGCTGGAGCTTTGGGGAATGCAGAGTACTCCTTCATTGCCATTGCTCCTAGGTCCATTCTGGCCCAGAGTGGTAGTACCTGATGGGTCCTATCTATGGGTCAAATGAAACTGTTTGACTTTTAAACTATGTACTTCTGCTAAACTGAATTGAAATAGAACTATCTTTACATTTGATAGTGTGTAAACAAAAAACTGTGTACTTATGCTCAACTGAATTGTTAACTGTGTGCAAAAAAATAATTAATAGTAAATAGAATTATTCATATTAGATAAAAATAAGTGAAACCATTTAACTGTGTGAAAAAAATGAGCTCAGTCTCGTTTAAAAATGTACCTGCAAAATTAGTTTAGAAGTCATATATTTAATATCTATGTATAAAAAGAATTTGCCATTAAATGACCTACAATGGTTGATATGCCATAAAACCGAACTAAACTTATCTATGGGTCAAATAGAACTGCTTAACCATTCAACTGTATGCAAACAAATGACTGACGTTGAATTGTTAGTGTTACATAGCAATACTTGAAACCATTTAACTGTGTGCAAATAAAACAATTAGAGTTAGATAAAAATACTTGAAACCATTTAACTGTGTGCAAATAAATGAGCTCTACCTTATTTAAAATTTTACTGACTAACTATTCATTTACAAATCATGCAGACTATACCAATGATATAGTGCTTCTGGCAAACACACCTGTCCAAGCCAAATTCCTTCTGCATAGCCTGGAGCAGGCAGTAGGAGGCATTACCCTCCATGTGAACGCAAACAAAATCGAGAACATGTGTTTTAATCAAGAAGGATCCATCTACACTCTAAGTGGCGGTCCTCTGAAATTAGTAGACATGTTCACATACCTCATTAGCAGCATCTCATCTACTGAAAGTGATGTCAATATACACCTTGTGAAGGCATGAACTGTTACTGATAGGCTATTAATTATATGGAAATCTGATTTATCCAATAAAATAAAGTAGGATTTCTTCCAAGCAGTGGTTGTGTCAATATTACTGTATGAATGCTGACAAAATGCATAGAGAAAAAGCCAGATGGGAACTGCACAAGAATGCTATGAGCTATATCAAACAAATCCTGGAAGCAACAATCTACAAAACAACAGCTCTCAAACCATCCAAGTAAGACAAACAAGACATGCAGGACACTGTTGGAGAAGCAAGGATGAATGAACTCATAAGTGTAATTTTCCGATGGAACCCCCATTTCACATGGTTGTGCCAGTGTTGGCCTATCAGCGAGTACTTATCTACAACAGTTCTGCATGGACACAGAATGTAGTTTGGAGGACCTGTCAGGAGCAATGAATGATAGGGACAGATTGAGAGAGAGAGAGAGAGAGGAGGGAAATTCATGCTAGCAGTGTGACTTGATGATGATGTATAAACAGGATTTGATATCAAATAACCTACAAGTGTTGATATGTCATTAAACCCATCCAGCTAACCACTTAACCACACATCTACTCACTTGCATATACACACATATGCAGATATGGCACAAACAGAAATTCTATTTTCAGTTTAATGTAGTTGAAAATCCATTCTATGGACAGGATTTTAATCTAGATGTTGATAAATGGTGTTATAAGATTAACATTTACAACTCCTTAGTGGCCAGTGCTAAAGAAATTGGCAATTCTTACTTTTCCTGTTTTAAAATGGTTGTCACTTCAAAGTGGCAGACAATATTATTTTTCCGAACAGCATTTTCAGTTTTTACTTTTTTATTTTATTTAAAAAAAACTTTTTTAAGGTCAATGTTAGTGTTTGGATTTGGGATTGGGTTTGAGTTTGTTTTGCTTCAGCTGAATTAGCAGCCATTTTAAAACTGGAAAAGTGACAGTTGCCCAAATGTAAGCAAATAATTTTTTAAAGTCTTCATTTCCTCATGACTGGAAAACATGAAAGTAAAAAGCCCTGGTTAAAAAGTTATAACATTGGTTTCTGGCAAAGAAATTTTCCACTATATGTCTACTTTATACTGTTAAACAAAAAGAGAGAGATTTGGTTTTATCTGACCTTGTGGGACACGTAGTAAGTGTCCAGTTTAACAGTATACTTACATTGTAAACCAAACCCCTTAATAAAAATCTAAAAGGTTTTGCAATTTTCAAAACTGATATTTTAAAAACAATACGTGAAGAGAATTTGGTGATAATGGCTCTTTAATAGATATGGACAAAAAGACACTGCAGGAATTATAGTTACAGGGCAAACTTCTATCTTAAATTAAAAAAAAAATGTAAAGAAAACAAATCATCATTGATTTCTAAAAACTTCATTGAAGCTGATTTTTCCATGTGTAAAATATCCTTCTTCTACTTTTTGTCTCTTCCCTGCTTAACTGTTCCACTTCGGTTCAGAGTTGAAAAAAGTTGAAGGTAGCTAATTACAGGTCTTCCCCAGTAATAGTTGATTCTCATCATCGAGGTATGCCAACAGCACAGATTCCCTTGACTCTCTCTTGCATTCTATCCCTATTGGTCATTATACTTGACAAGTCAAAAAGACAGAATCCAGTGTTTGTATAGAGCTGATGAATGTGATTTTTTGCTGGTCAGCTAACACTGGTGCGTCCATGTGTAGGAGTCCAAGGGAGAACATCACTTATGAGTTTATCTATCATTCTTTTGCTGTGCCCAGCTTGTCTTGCTTATCTTATTTGGATGATTTATGAGATGGGAGATAAGTGGCTGTACAGAGACTGTTTTGTGGCATTCTGCTTCCAAGATTTGTTTAAATCTTCCACATCTTACTATTTTCTCCAGATTTGTTTAAATCTTCCCATCTTACTATTTTCTCCAGGTGTTTTGTTAAAGTCCAAGTGGTGCAACCATACAGTAGTACTGACATGGCTATTGCTCAAAAGAATTTCTATTTTATTTTATCAGAAAGATAACCTGTCAATAGCAGTCCATGCCTTACCTATGCATATGCTGATATGGTTTTGAGTAGATGAGATATTACTACCAAGGTATATGAAATGGTTCACTAATTTCAGTGACTTGCCATTTAATGACGAGATAGTAGCATCTTGATTAAAACACTTCTGTCTAATTTCATTTAATGGCCTCTAGTTGTGAAATGTCAATAGAATCTTTTATATTTCATTGGAAGAATTAAATATATTTTTATGTTGAGAAATGCAAAATGGGTAAATATAAAGATCTGTTTGATTCATCCGATTTGGAAGCTTTAAACAACCAGTGAGCTACAAGTTTCATTATGAGAGAATTCATCTAATTAAGTGACTATTTCTATTTATCAAAATAACAAACACAAATTAACATAACATAAATCAAAGTATTAAATGAATAATAAATTACCTGGCCTCATATTGCAAATAATATGTATAATTCTATTATCCTTATAATTCTTTTCATTTCAGTATTTATGAATTATCAAGGTAAATAATTGTTACAATGTCATAAAGAGAAATAAATGATATATTTTTCCAAGAGAAATTAAAAATGTTTTACATTTTTTACAAAATATTGGCTGCACTTGTTAATACAAATTCTGTGAATGTCTTGAAGGTTTTACACAAATACTTGATAATTTCAAATCAATACTGGATTAAGTCATTTAACAACATGAGCATAGTCAAGCATTGCTACCTTCCCTGATAAAAACGTGACATAAAGTAACACTGGTTTGGTTTGGTTTCTTTGTTTAATGGCTTATCAACCTTCATGAGTTATTTAATGCCAAAGTCATCCTTGTAGAAGATTAGTCGTGATACTGTTTAACCTTTAACCTGTAAGGGATAAGGGAATTCATAACTTTTCAAAGGGTATTAGTCCAAAAATAACAAAATAAATTTCCTTACTAGGATCTTACAGGCCAGCATTTTAGCCACAATGTCACAGAGACTCTCGTTCGCTTTGTAACACAATGAACCAAATAGTTAAATGTCTACTCTTTTATGTTGCAACCTAGTCAACTGAGGCTATAGAATATATCAACTGCATTTCCGCCAATGAGTGTCCTGGGTATGACACTAAACCAACTTTATGGTGAGGCTCCAGTCCTGAAGTTTGAAGCAATGTAGAGTACAGCTTCATTGCTTTTACTCCCAAGTTCACTCTGACACAGAATGGGTCACCTAACCATTTAACTATGTGCAAACAAATGTTTGATATTAAATTAGATTATTGCTATTGAAAAGTAACATTTGAAACAATTAAACTTTGTGTAAATGAATTGATAATGTCAATTGGAATTATTAGTATTGAATAGCAATACTTGAAACCATTAAACTGTATGCAAACAATAAATAACAATACTTGAAACCATTTAACTGTGTGCAAACAAATGAACACTGGCTCTGTTTCAAAATTGACCTAATGTCACATCCTGCTTGTTATGTAGGACTTTGTGTAAATATATACCGGCCCATTGGCATAATGGTTAGAGTATTTGCCAATGGTCTTGGAGACCTGCATTCAATCCCAGGCCGAGTCATACCAAAGACTCAAAAAATGGTACTTGATATCTCTTTGTTTAACACTCAGCATTATAAGGTACAGATCAAAGGTAAGTGGAGCAATCTAGGAAAAAGAGTAGCGCCCTCCCCTGAATCTCAGTGTAGTAGCTATTGAAAAGGGGTGCCTTTGGGTCGCCCTTGACTACAGCTGGCCAACTTACAATCAAAATGACTGTCTCAGTTGCAAATGAATTAAGCACAGGACCACCATGCATGTCATATGGAATCATGCTAGTAAATTTAAACCTGTTACATGCATTTTTGTAACCATGCACTTGTGCTTATTTGTAAATTCAAAGTGTGCCTCAAACTGATCAGAGATCACCTGGCTGCTGACGCTTTAAATATGCTGACCACCCCCATTACAGAGAGGTAAGACCCCCACCCAAAAGGATGTTCTGGATATGAAACTAAACTGAATTTGATGGTAAGACTCCTGTTCTGGAACTCTAGGGAGTGTGGAATACCCCTTCATTACCATTACTCCCAGGTCCACTCAGAGCTGGAGGAGTAGTATCTGTTAGGGTCACATCTATTGGTCAAATAGATCTGCTTGAAAATTATTTGAAATTCAATATGGCCAGGTGCAAAAAATAACTCTTAAGAAATATAAACATAGAATGAATGCAATTCCCTAACCTCTGGTATAATATAAACCTAGAATGATTGTCATGCCATTAAAATTAATCAATCATTGACACCAAATTTGATGATTGCTCTCTGATCAGAGAGCAAGCATCAAATTCGGTGTCAAATTTAGAAAATTGGCAATAAAGACTGTTAAAATCTTTTAGCAAGCCTACAACAGGGAAGTAAAGAGCTAAATAAGATGCTTTGAATGGCACTTGCTCTGCAAGAATGGAAGAATATCATTGGATGATGATGAACTGTCAGGGTGACCCTTAAATGCATTAAATTCTACGTTAAAGATCATTGTATTCTTCCAATAGACAAATATAGACTTGTCTATAAATTACTTTTGGTTTAAATTCCATCTGTATCATAATCATAGTTTATTTGATGTTACTCCTCTAATTAAGATCAGATATAAGAAGCAACTTCTAACAAAGACTAAATATGAAATCCTAATAGTAATAAAACCTTGAAAGATTTTATAAGAACTGAATCTAGAGGAAAGCTCAGTTGGCTGGGGCTGTAGACTATGCTGATCGTATCTTTTACTGAGATGTAAGGACCCCCCACCAAAAAAAAGGGGTATCCTGAATAGGACACCAAACTACATCTGATGAGGAGGCTCCAATTCTGATGATTTCTGGGGAATGTGGAGTACTCTTTCATTACCATTACACTCAGGTTCACTCTGATCTAGAGAGCTAGTATCTGTTAGGGTCTCATCTCTAGGGGTTAAATAGATCTGTTTAAAAATTATTTGTATTCAATTGAACAATGTGTAAAAAAAAACTCTAAAGAAACAACAACACAAAAAATGTAAATATGAATGTACAATGAATGCAATTCCCTAACCTCTTGGCATAAAATAACTCTAAACAGGTTGACATAACATTAAAATCAGTGTATCACTCAATCAATCAATCAAATACTGGCCTTATAGCATAAAAATCTCTTGAACACAATTTTTTTTTCACTCAATGAACTAATTATGCAGTGGAACTTTTCTTATTAAAGAAATAAGAAATAAAATGTTCTAAGTGTGCAATGGGCAAACTTTTTGGCTGGAGAGCCGCATCACTGGGTTATGAATTATTAAAGAGCAGCGTCATTTAAAATCAAAAGAATTTAGTCTCGATTCAAGTGCAAGTGTTTATTTTTTATTTTTTTAGAGGCTTCTGCGGGTCATAAAGAACAGTGCAGTGGGTCGCATGTGGCCTGTGGCCCACAGTTTGCCCATCCCTTTTCTAAGTAACTTTTGAAGACCTGGATGCTGTGTGCTTTTGAGGAACGCCCAAGACAGAGATAAAAACAACAAATATAAAGATATTTGTGAAATAATTGAAGCATTAGGTTATAACGTTAAGAGTAAAATGAACAGAAAAAAAAAGATACTGATACATAATACAGACCTTGATAAACTGAATATTTTAGGATCAGTCTGCTTTTGATTTATCGATTTTTTTTTTTTTTTTTTTTTTTTTTTTTTTTTTTTTTCTTTCAGAAGGCCACAGAGATAAGGTTTTGTCATTGAACTGTATTGAATAATATATAAGGTTACATAATCCATACAAATGTCATTTTTACAATGTACAAATTTTTCACTATCTGCAGTGCATTACAAAATTTGTGTCAAGTCAGGCGGTTTCACTCATTAGGGTAGCATCAACAAAAATATTAATTAACAAAATCTTGATTTTTACTCATAATCCTGAATATTGTAACTTACAGAATCATTTTTTTCAGTCTATCTTGTAAACATTAAGTAATGTAATTTCACTGTCATTTTCTATTTAATATGATGCAAATATCTAAACAGATGCATAGCTGGAGGAGGTTGTGATTTGAAAACAACCCTCAGTTCTCAAAGGATGGCAGACAAGCTTTACAGAGTGTAGTTCACCCATTGCATTTCAATTGGCATTATACAGTTACAAATTTCACAAAATGTTGGAGTGTATCCCTCAAGCAACCAAACCCACCAAAATCTCTAGCTTCAGCTCCGTATATAATCTATTTACTGAGTGATTTAAAGAAATGTTAAGATCCTTATGGGATTACTTTCGTGATATAATTTCAAACATTTTCCACTTGTTCATCATCCCTTTCAACACATTTTTGGAATCTCTCATAGGTGATTAAAAAACAATATTGATATTTCTTAGGGAGAATCTTTACTAGAAAAGTAGAACTGATATTCCAAAGACCACATAGAGAAGATTTTAATGATGTTTTGACAGAGATGATGAACAGACAGGGACTTTAAAATCATAATATCATAAAGAAACTCCCATAAAAATGTTAACATATTTTTTAAAGTATCATTGTATATTATACAAAATCCTAATTTTTTGTTTTGCTTTAAGTTTTCATTTGTTAAGCAACACTCGTTATCAGAAAGATCAAGCGTAAACATATAACATCCATATTGTTAGAAATGTTTTCTTTCAAACAAAAGACACTTTTTTGAAAGAATAATGGTTTTCAATCCAACTTCAAATTGTAAAACAGATGTGAAATAAATGTTGTCTTGTCACAGGTGTCAGATACATGTAAAAATATCTCTCAATATATATAAGGATCAGCTAAAAAGTCTGACCAAAATGCTTTCATGGAATATGTGTTCTATACAATACATGTACGTATGCATATGCAGGTGGACTCTGTCATCTCTGATACAAACAGGTTTATTAATTTCTGCCTTGGTCCATGGCAACACAAAGAGAAAGACACAATTCTTAAAAATCTATGCTAACCATACTATGCTGACCCCACCCCAACGCACAGCATATCGCGTGTTGTTTAAGACCTCTGTCCATCTCTGCCACTTGAGATCCAAAAAACTGAACCGCATGCCTCAACGGTAGAAAACCCAACTCTCTCTTTCAACAGTCGAATACCCAACTACATCTTCCAATGGTCAAAATCCAACTGAAGTCTTTTCAAAATCCTCAAATTCTCAGGATCATCTCTCCTTGGCATAACATCATCCACACTCCTGCCCCATTTCCTGTCTGGGGGTTTATTATGATAAATGGTGATTGTCATATCCTTTGCGCGCGAGCGTCAAACTGCACCAAATGACTCAAAGCCTTACCAAACTGAATGATAAAATATAATTAAGGAAAAATGATTAATATAAAAAAAATCATTCCTTAATTATATAACACATGACCAAATGAGGTTTATTTTTCAACATAGTCCCTGTTGTGGTTCACACATTTCTTCCCTCAGTGATGCAGTGTTTGGATCCCATTGGTCAAAAATGTCATCAACAGCAAATATGACATCATCATTCAGCCCACCCTCATTTATAATAACCAAAATTCTCAGCATCGCCTGGAACAAAAAACCTGAAATACAATATTAAATGTGGTAAAATATTCATTCACACACTATTTTTCTGATTTTTTCCCTCAGAGCTAATAAATATTGTCAATGGGTGTCAAATCATTTTTAATTTTCTTTAAATAAAATCAATAATAAAGATCAATAAATAAACCATTTACTAAACAAATTGATCAACATTATTATTTTTTATGAAACATCAGAAATCAATTTTTTGGTTGGGTTGGTTTTATTTGCTTAACAACATATTAACTACTTACGCCAAAATTTGATAAGAATTATTTGCACACAGTTGATAATTTTTACTCAATTAAACAGTTTCAACTAACTATTCCTATTTAATCAAAATAATAATTTCTTTGCACACAATTATATGATTTCAAGTATTCTTACCTAATACAAATAATTTTCATCAAGATCTATTTGACCAATAAATTGGACCCTAACAGGTATGACCACTTTGAATCAAAGTGGGCCTGGGAGTAATGACAATGAAAAGATGGCTTCTCAATTCCTTAGCTCCAGAATGGGAACTTCACCATGGGACAACTCTTGGGGGGGGGTCTTAACTCTAAAATTTTGCTCTGTTTGGGCAAAATTTTAGAGTTGTTGGATTTTCAAAAAAATATCATCAAAATTTCTCAATATCCTTATTCACGTTGACTTCTTGCCAACCTGTGATCTAAAAAGAGCTGACGTTGAAAGTACCAGAACAACTTTATTTGAATAACTAAACAGTTATAAAAGCTATGAACAAAATAATTGCTCATTTATAAATGTGAGAAAAAAAAATTTGTAGATTGGAAATCAATGACAAAATGGTCATTTGTCACAAGTGGATTTTTAAAACGGAATATTTAAATTTGCTATCATCATTACCATAATCATTTGTGTATAAGATATAAGTTTTTTTTGTTTTTTTTTTTATATCGGAATTTCCTCGACGAAATGGAAAATTAGATAAGCGAACCATAAATTTTCTTTCTCCTATGAACATCTGAAACACTAAATAGCCCTATCTAAGCATTTTTGGAGTTTGAAAAATGAAGGTTTAACCCCTGAGATTCAATGGTCCATATTGAAAAAGTCAAATACTCCAAAATGTTTTGATGTTAGATGTAATCTATGCCTAGAGGAAAAAATACAAGTAATGATATATCCAGACCCTCAAAAAATTAAATCAGAGATGTGAATTAATAGCTAGATGTTGACATAGGAATAAATTTAAACTATAGACAAATTATCATAGATAATGCTTAAATAAAAAAACATTGGATTAAATTGAGATTTAAGGTAAATGAATAAAATAAAAAAGAATAAAAAAGATGAGAAGAAACCATGGGATGTGTATGTACTCATCAATGGAAGGATAACTGAATTAATAGGCACGAAAATAAATTTGAAATTAAAAATTTTAATTTTGAATTTTGAATTTGATTTAATATAAGTATTACTGTATCCTTACATAATGATATTAAGGAAGGTTGTTCTTCCCTAAATTATTATTAAATCTGGAGTTTTAAGTTGAAATGTATTTAGAATTTAAAAAATAAAAAAATCAATTTACTATAATTCCAACCGGTAATAAAAACAAAAAACCGGAAGTGGGCGAAATGGAGAGGAAACTCTTCATCCCTCTTCTACCCCCTCCCACCCTTCTTTCTTGTATCTATTCTGATTTATTTTATCAATAAGATCTGAAGAAGTCCTGTTATTTTGGGTGTTTTTGATTTATATCAAAACCCATAACAGGATGGAAATAAATTTATAATCCTAATGTGACTGGTTTTTGTTTTTTCTTAAAGAAATTATTGCTCTGTAATGTCAGTTACATTGAGCTCTTTACCAGGAAAATTTAAATGTTCTCTGTTGAATGGTTTTTTTGTACTGATAGAATTACTCCCAACTCTGGTTTAACTGGACCGAAGAATACTATATATATATATATATATATAATCCAAACTAATGTATTTTACTCTATTACAGAGAAATATTCTCTGGAATGTGTGTTTGTTTATAATTTTATTTTCTTATTTACACTGCAATGTGTAGAGTTTTTGCCAATGGTCCCTACCTTATAATGCTGAGTGTTAATATCAGATATGTAGTAACACTAAAAACAACGGATATACACAGGAGTTATTTTGATGACGCAAGTTTGTGTTATAAGTATACATGCAAGAGAAGGCAACCACTTTTAAATTGAAGTTTTGTGTATGTGTGTGTATGTGTGTGTATGAGAGAGAGGCATTAAAATACAGAAATGAACAATGAATAAAACATTAATTTTCTTCTAAATAGTCTCCTTGGAATTCAACACACTTATTCCTGTGAGTTTTTTATTGTTTGAAGCATCTATCTTTCTTTTAATATCATCAATCTTATTTTTAAGATTAATTCTCAGTTTAGGAAAAAAGGGAAAATTTCACTGAGTTTGGTTTGATGAGTATAAGCCATGTTGCACTCACACCATCTTGTGTTTCATCAAAAACTGCTGACCGGCTCATTGGTCTAGTGGGTAGAGTGTTCACCAATGTTTCAGGAGACCTGGGTTCAATCCCAGGTCGTGTCATATCAAAGACTTTAAAAATGGTACTTGATACCTTCTTGCTTAACACTCAGCAATATAAGGTATGTATCAAGGGTAATTGGTCTAGTGGTCTAGTGGGTAGAGTGTTCACCAATGTTTCAGGAGACCTGGGTTCAATACCTTCTTGCTTAACACTCAGCAATATAAGGTATGTATCAAGGGTAATTGGTCTTGTGGTCTAGTGGGTAGAGTGTTCACCAATGTTTCAGGAGACCTGGGTTCAATCCCAGGTCGTGTCATATCAAAGACTTTAAAAATGGTACTTGATACCTTCTTGCTTAACACTCAGCAATATAAGGTATGTATCAAGGGTAAAGTGAGCAATCCAGGGAAAGGAGTAGTGCCCTCTCCTACACCTTGGTCTAGTAGCTATTGAAAAGGGAGCCTTCTGGTCGCCCTCGACTACAGTTGCCAACTACTTGTCTATACTTGTTTATTATATTATTAAGTGATTTAAGGACATGGAGGACATTACAAAATTATATATATATATAACCATTGATATATATATATATACATATATATATATATATATATATATATATAACCATTGATTTATGATCTGTGAAAGGCACTAAAAATTTTAAACCAAAATCTTTTATTTCTTTTAATGTCCTTCACCTCTTCAAATTTTCCCCTTGAAATGAGTTTTTAGTTTAGGAATAAAGTAAAAACAACACAGATTTAAGGCTGGTGAGTATGAAGGTGCTGCACTTACACAATCCTGTGTTTCACCAAAGACCTGCTGATCAAAAAGTATGAAGAATTGGTTAAATAAACATTCATTCATCATCAGTTTATTATGTCATTTGAAATTTTTAATCTTGAAAATTCAAAGACTCTGCCACACTAATTTTTATCATATCTCATATGAAATGTATCTCTCAAGAAACCAAACTTTTTCAAAAAGGAATTTACTGCTTTACTCAAAAAAAAAGACACTTGTCACCTTAAAAATAATCCCCTTTAGTGTCCAATTTTTTTTTTGTTTTTATTTTTGTTTTGGTTTTCCAATTTTAGAATGTGTTCTAAAAGACATTTTGACTGATTGATCTTAATGGCATGTCAACCCAGTTAGGGTTTATTTTATGCTTTGAGGTTAGGGAATTGTGTTCATTGTGTATTTATAGTTAATATTTTTTTGGTATTTGTTTCTTAAGAGAATTTTTTGGCCCACAGTCCTTTCTCATATTAATAATTTTTTAAATAAATCTATTTAACCCAAAGATGAGACCCTAACAGGTACTACCACTCCAGGTCAGAGTGGTAGTACCTGTTAATAATTACAATGAAGAGGTACTCCACACTCCTCTTATCTCCAGAACTGAAACCTAACTATCAGATGCAGTTTAGTGTCATACCTAGAACACCCTTTTCATAGGGATGTTATCTTTCTTCAGCCAATACAGCCAGTATGCTTGACTTCTATGCCCAACTGATTGGGTATGGAAGTCATTTTGAGGAATAATGTGCTGATCTCATTGCCTACTATCCTTTATCTCTCTAATCTGACATTTATACCCTTTCACTATGGATTCCAACTTTTGGAATTTAACAAAACAAATCCACTGTGACTAAACCTGGATAGTAAAGCTGGCTATCAAGTAAAATATAAATCTTTAATGTGATTATGATCCGTTGACATAGAAAGTTATCATGATTTATAATCATCTTTGGTAGATATTCACTCCAATTTGAAATCTTAGCATAATTTTGTGACATTTTTACTAAAGGTTTTATAACAATATTAGAAAAAAATCTGTAAGATTTCTCTCAATTTAAAACAGAATTTCACACACATATTTTTTGATTCAAGGAAAAAACCTATTCACTCTAGCACATACAGCTTCAAAACTAAATATATCATGAAATTTTTTTTTTTTTGATACACTTGGCCAAGGTTACTTTTACACTACATTTCAGTGAAGGTGTATCTAAAAAAAAAACTTTCTATTGTCCTTTGTACTGTTTAAATGTATTTGAGCAAGCACCAAAATCTTTTATTAAAGGGGGTCACTAAAGGGATTTAAGTCAGAAGTCAAAATAAACAGATTCGTTTGGTAATCTCTTTGATTGATTCTGAACAAGATTTTAGAAAGATAAAAAACAAAATTTTTTATTTCTATTATATTATCGAATTTTATTAAAATGATATTTTCTAAAAACTTTCCATTTAGAACGACAAAACAAAGTACTTTGTTGTGTTAATAGCTATAAAATTTGGTTCTTCTTGTATAATGTTTCTGTTTTTAACTGTTAAAACCAAACAATTGGAACCAAATGGTTTGTTCAAATGTTTATGACAAGTAATATATATATATATATATATATATATATATATATATATATGAGGGTCAGTCAAAAAGTTCTAAGCTTCACCCAGAATGAAGACCATAAATGAACATTTTTGCTGTGGCAATATACTATGACTTCTTATAAATCTAGAAAAATCTCAATTAGTTTTTCTAGTTTTAAAAGAAGTGGTCGTATGTTACTGCAGTAAAAATATTCAGTTATGGCTCTTCTTTCTGAGTGAGACTTAGAACTTTTTGACTAACTTTTGTATCCATGAGTTAAGATCGTGCAGACACAGTCAATCGCACTTGGCGATTATGTGACCATTGGTCTGATGATTGCATAGGGTAGAAACTGTCACCAAGCACCAATAACTCTGTCTATGCTATCCTAACTTATATATATATATATATATATATATGCTCTATATATTGAGCACTATCTATAAATATAACAAACTATGTTATTAATATTGATAAATTATATAAACTATGTATATATATCTTTGTATGTTGTTGTCTTTGAATCAAAGAACTCATTATTAATAAAAGATAAACCTCACACACACACACACACACACATTATACATATAGAGAGAGAAAGAGATTTTCCCAAGATAAATTTGTATCATCTTTTATGATTATTAAGTGAATGAAATAAAAATTTACATTTTTATCTTTTATTGATTAATTTAGCTTTTCCTTTTTTTCAATGTTTGTTTTTAATGTTTAATTCATTTTGTGTTTATATAACGGTTATTATATTCATCAGAATTTGGTTCATTTAAAATTTTTAGAGGTGATTTAGATTTAATTGTTTTTTTTTTTTTTGTATTTCAATAAATCTAATTATTATTCATTTAATAATTTTTTTCTTTATTTCCTGATTTTAAATTAAATTGACAGAATTTGTCGAAAACATCATCCGGAGATCTATGTTATCATATTAGGGTGATTCAAAAATTTTGCAATATTTTGCTAGTATGTGATGGTTTGGTTTGGTTTGTTTGGTTTTATGGCATATCAACATTTGTAGGTTATTTAACGCCAAATCCATTTTTATGTAAATAATCTGTTCTATTGAAAACAGTTCAGTTTAGCATAAGTACACAGTTTAAGTGTTTATTTATTTCCATTTCAAACTATTCAAGTAGTTATATGTAATAATTCAATTAAGTGTAAATACAGTTTTAATGTCGAAAAACAGTTCTATTTCAAATAATTCAGTTAAGCATAAGCACTCAGTTTAAGTGTAAGTACGGTTTAATTGTCAAAAACATTTCTATTTCAAGCTATTCAGTTTACTCAATTCATTTTAGCATAAGTATGCCGTTAGTTCTATTTAACCCATAGATAGGGCCCTATCAGGTGCTACCACTCCGGGCAAGAGTGGACCTGGGAGCGATGGCAATGAAGAGGTACTCCGCATTCCCCAAAGCTCCAGCACTGCTGGAACCTCACCATCAGATTGTTTAGTGTCATATCCAGGACACTCATTAGGGGGGGGTCTTACCCCTCTGCAGAGGTGCAGTCAGTGTATTCTACAGCCCCAGCTGACTGGGCAAGCTAGTATGTGAGGTACAATTTGACAGCTCCAGTAGTTTTTACAGAAGTTGTGTAGGTGACAAACCCCACGAGATTATGAGATGCTTGCCTGAGACTCTTCAAGTTTGTCTTTATGGCCTTGGATTCCATGGTTTTAGGTCAATCTGACGTTGCCTGATAATTGAAGTTCTTGCAACCCAAGCAAAATTTCTTCAACTGGTGACTGTCACCAACTTACCTTCTTCTTTGATGCAACAATGTTTTTCATTGCTTGCATCGTGTTATAACCCAGTTCAAACTCATAAAATATAAGTTCCCCAATATGACTATGTTGCACATTCATCTGTGCTGCTTTCAAATCACATAGAGTGAAGCAATGCACATGTTGGTACCCAATTACAGTTTGAACAACTTTGGTCATGTGATATACATGCAGCAAACTAACATGATCTAAAATATTGCACAACTTTTTACTCACTCTTGTATACTAATCATTAAGATGTCGTTATCATATAATTTTAAAATGTTTTTGTACATTTCATGAGAGTCCTATATTGTTACATTATTCATTGATGTTAATCTGTCATGTTTCAAGATGTTTTAATAGAAATTTGTTTTATTTTTTAGATTAATTTTTTTAGGTAATTTTCAAAATTTGCAATTAATTGTTTTGAATTGAAATTTGATGATTCGAAAAATAAAATATGTAAAATTTTCCTCATAAGTATGAATAGTCTTTCTGCACAATGGGCTTTTTTAGCTCTTGTTTTTAAGAAATCTCCTGTGGTAATTAACATATTTAGATAAAACTGTATTGTTTCTATACTTTTCATCATTAAATAATTTATAATTGCCAAATCTAATTTTGAATTTATAATGAGAAGCTCCCATTCAGCGTTAATTGTGATTCTATAAATAAATATTTCACTGATTGTGTTTTTTATTTCTATTATTTCTTATTGAGTTATTGTTATAGTTTTTTTTATCATTTTGTCCTGATTTTATTTGCAAGAATAATTTCATTTAAATGTTCTCATTAAATATTTTATATATGGAAAAATGTTAGTAAATTAAATTTAAAAAGGTTTTACTGATATTGATTTTTGTATTTTGATTGAATCATGGATTGAATAATATTATTGCTTCATAATTTTTTCTCAGTATTAGGTTAAAATTCAAATACGAGTTTAGTCCACCGGCTTTCAAAATGTTTTGGTATTGTTCTTTCGTCAAAGATTTCTTTGTTAGTAAAATTGATTGTGCTTACTGAATTTGGTATTTGTTTGATTATATTAGACAAATAATTTGAATCTGTATTAATATGTCTGTATGTGTATATATATATATGTATACACATACATATATATCAATACAAATTCAAATTATTTGTCCACTATAATTAGGCAGAAAAAAATAAATATCATTAGATATAGATTTACTTACCAACTATTAAATCAATATAATGAACTAATTTTTAAATGCCGTCATGAAAATAGATTTAAACTCAAATTGTCTTCAGACCATGATGCAATATGCATCAAGTTGGATTTGGTCGAAAGCAAAAAGTTTTCAGCATGAATGAAATGCATGCGGAACCACGATTCCCGTGTGATTACATACCATCAAGAAACAATTACAGTAAATGTGTAATGACATCAACGGATGAAAGTTAACATGTTTTTAAAGATCACAAATTGTACACTAAAAATGAAAATGAACATCCAATGTAATCTCTGCTTGTAATTGATCTGGCATATATATATATATATATATATATATATATAATTCTTTTAAATACCCTGTCCTGTGACAAAAGCTGCTTGGTAGTGCCAGGAGTGGCTGTACTGCCTTGAGCTACTGAAACTGTGTTATCACCCCTGGTTGACAGCTAATGAGGGCAGGGTATCGCATGTGCGTTCACACGTTGTATGATGAAAAAAAAATATGATAAAGATTGATAATAGAAAAAGGAATAGTGATGACAATCATCATCATCATCATCATTATCATGTTGTGCTGTTAACTCAGATTTCCCAGATTCTCTCCTGGCATTCATCTCTATCATCCATTGCTTCCAGCAAGTCTTCTAGACTACGTCCTCTGTCCATACCGAGCTGTTGTAGATAAGTTCTAGTTGGTCATCCAACACTTGCACATCCATGTGAAGGAGTCCATAGGAAAACATTGCTTCTGATTTCATTCTTACTTCTCCAGCAGTGTACTGGTTGTCGTCTTTGTCTTATTTGGATAGTTTTAGAGATAGGAGGTAAGTGGCTGAACAGCTGCTGTTTTATGGTATGCTGCTTCCAGGATTTGTTCCATATAGCCCGTAGCATTCTTGTGCAATTCTTGTTTAGCTTTTTCTCTATACACTTAGTCAGCATCCATGTGGTGCATCCATATAGTAGAACTGACATGACTGATGCTTGGAAAAAATTGCATTTTATTTTATTGGATACGTTTCACTTCCATATGATTGACAACCTATCTATAGCTGTCCATGCCTTGACTAGTCGCGTATTGATGTCATTTTCAATTGATCAGACAATGCTTTCGAAGTAGTTGAACTTATCCGCTAATTTCAGAGAGCCACCATTTAGTGTGGAGATGTCTTCTTTTTCATTAAAACACATGTATTCCATTTTGTCTGCATTGACATAGATGTCAATGCCACCTGCTGCCTACTCCAGACTATGCAGCAGGGATTCGGCTTGGGTAGATATATTTGCCAGAAGCACTATGTCATCTGCGTAGTTGGTGTCTATAATCATTTGAGTGGGGTATTGTCTGCTTCTTGCTTTTTTAGTGTACAGCCAGTTTCTTTCATTAGATATATTGACATTCGAAGTATGTAGTCTAGGCAGATTATGAACACATATGGGGCTAATGTATCTCCTTGCAGAACACCAGCAACGATGTCAAAAAAATCTGTCTCCATCCGGTAAGCGAACTTTTACTTTTGTGTTTTTACAGAGCATCATTACATCTATGACAGTTGCTTTCAGGAGATCATAAGTTAGTAGCATTTACTCCATCTTCCCTCTGAGTATGAAGTCTAATGCCTCGAAGAAATGTACAAATAAGAGTGTCACCATAAAGTTTTTTGCAAGAACTGTTCCTAAGATTTGATGGATTGTTTGAATCTGTGATGTTGTGGATCGATTTCTCCAAAAACCATTTTGAGTCTTTCAAAGAATTTTCTCAATTTCTTGTTTGATGTAGTTGAATAACAGAACATAATAAATATCAGCCCCTCTGGAAGTAAGGGTTATTCCATGGTAGTTCATGGCAATTCTGAGGTCAGTTTTCTTGGGAAAGGGGAGGATGCAGCCTTTTATCCATCTGTCTATTGTGTTCTAGTTATATATGACATTGCAGTATCAGAGCAGTATGTCTTCCTTGTTTTCCAAACTTCTGTTGGTATTTCATCAAGACTGGCAGCTTTCCTGTTTTTCATTTTTCTTTGTACTACATTGAGTTCTTCTTGAGTAAACTGTCCTAGTTTGATGTCGAGTTGATAATTAATAATTTTCCTGATAGGTTTATCTGTAGGTGATTTTCCCGGCAGATTCTTGAAATATTCTTTCCACGTGTGTATTCGTTCTTCTTGATACAAACACAAACAAAAATTACTTAAATGTAAAAGTATGGTACATATAGCAACACTTAATGTGATAACAAAAGTAGGATAAAATTTATGGTATCAATATTACTATTGGTATTGTTGGTGATATGATAATGGTAATAATAATAATAATAAATTAGCAATAATTGTAATGATGGTTAACTTTTTTTATTATTAGTGATATAATTATTAATGTTTAATTAGTATAAGGATATTAATGATTTTAACTGTGATTTGAATGGCAATATTTAGAATAAAAAATATGTAAAAATATTAAGACATTAAACAAATACTAAATTTTAGTCTTAAATAGAAATCAGATAAAACCCTAAAAAACATTTTAACTAAAGATAAGTTTGATATTAGTAATTGTCTGAATTTCTAAAACGAAGTTTGATTATTTTTATCATTCAGGGTTTTCGGACTGTTGTCTTCATCTTTGTTGTTATATTCACAACGTTTTGGCCGATATGTCTTCCAGCCTTCTTCAGGTGTTTCTAGTCAAACTCAGGAGCCAGTATGAAACTTTGAACCACATCTTTTATTTAATCCAAAGAGGTTACTTGCTCTGATTCCATTAACCATAACTGGGTACAAGCATTAAGTATTCCTGTATTGTTACTCATCTGTGGTCAGGATTGAACCTGCAACCTCCAGATGATTGTCTCTTAGAAGCTCAGGGAACCAATGCCTATGATCATTACGCTGTGTCCTGCCGGACAATTCAGAGTGAATTTTTGGGACTTATAAACTTAATGTTCTTTGATCACTATGATTATTACTATTATGTATGATTTTTTAACTGAGCTCATATCATGATTTCTTTTTTAATCTAACCTTTTTGATTAATGGAAATTTACTAAGTTTTTTGCTTAGATGTGGCACAAGGCCATATGAAAGGGGCACCCAATGAGACTCGAACTCACTCGTGTAGGTTTGCTAGCCGAGCTTGCTAACCATTACACCACCAGAGGCGCCTAACCTTTTTGATTAATGGTTCCCATATTGATTGTATTCTACTCTATACTTGGTCTACTTAACAGGTCACTGTAGCCCAACATATGAACTGATTCTTTAAGGTGTCTGTGCCTAATTCTCCAATGTTCTTCTCTATCAATTATTTTAACTTCATTGCATAAGAGCTGATGGCTTCCCATTTCCTTTTATATATATATAGTCCGTCATACCCTACTTTTCAATTTCACCTCATACTACTGCTTTTCAATGTTCTTCTAGCCTTATTTCTAGTGGGTGGCAAATTTCGCCTTTGTATATTTACCATAACTACAAGGAATAGAGTACACACAGTTCTTGCTCATATTTAATTCTACTGGTGGTTTGACACGGAAGAGATACCTCTGGAGGGTTGAGCCATTTCTAAATATTGTCCTCATGTCATATGGATTACATATCTTTTGAATCCTAGGCCTTTGACATAGGGCAGACATACTGTGGTGAGTTTTCAGGTATCGTCCTCTATCCTCCTATCTAGATTTCTTGGAGCTGATGTTATACTCTCTGGGTTGTTGTTGTTCCAATGGATTTTGTGTCTTAAACTAATTATTTTTTCTTGATATGCATGTGTCGCTACAAATGGTTTTTGCTTGATGTTCTAGGCAATGGACAATTCCTTTTTTCACATCATATAGATGATTGGAATTAAAATTGAGGTACTTTCCAGTGAAGGTGGGCTTAAAATACTCAGATGTCCTGAATCCTTGCTCTGTGTATGTTACTAATACATCAAAGAAGGATAATTTATTATCTTGTTCTTTCTCCATAGTGAACTGTATGGATGGTCGGATTGAGTTCACGTGATCAAATAATTTTTGAACATCTTCCTGATGAGGTCAGAGAATGAATGTCATCTATGTCTCTAAGCCACATAGTTGTCTTTAGTGATGTAGATCCAAATGCCATTTCTTTGAAGTATTCCATGTATATGTTGACCAATACTGGTGATAATGGTGAACCCATAGCCAGTCCTTCTTCTTGTCAATATATATCAGATCCCGTCCCGAAGTAGGTTGTTTCCACACAGAAAGTCAACATTTCCATTAGATTATCTATTGGGATGTCGGTGTTTTCTTCCAGCAAGTGATCTGCAGCCAGCTCATCCCATACCACAGCAAGTTTCTCATCAATAGGTACCCTTGTGAACAGACTTACTACGTCCAGACTCACCACGTGGTTTGAAGTTCCGTGTAGGCTACCAAGTTCAAAAAGAAACATTTAAAGAAGGTCGAAGGACATATCGGCCAAAACATTGTGAATATAGCAATAAAGATGAAGATAATAATCCAAAGACCCTGAATGATAAAAATTAGTAAGAGTATTTATCATCACGTTTTCCTTAATAAATAGGTAAATAAATCAATGAATAGGGAGATTTTTTCTTGAAATAGAAAAACTTATTGAAAAGATTTCACTTACTGAAGATTCTGTGTGTTTTGTTAAAAAATGTTTTCGATACATAAATATACATGACACCAGACAATGACATTACATCTGGTTTTGACACCAATGTCTTGTCCATATCTTTTTGTTCCCCCACCACTCTCTTTCTTCCTTTCTTTTTATACTGTTTTTTTTTTTTAAATGAGTTAAGAATCCATTGAAAGAATATTTAAAAATTTTTTCTTCTCTCCATTATGTGATGGCGATCTGAAGAGGTTGGTTTCTTATATGGAGGGACCAACTGAAATAAATTCATAATAACCAAATGATGGTCAGTTAAGTTTTTCATCCACTTATATGTGTGTGTGTGTGTGCGCGCACATGTTTGTATGTATGATAGATATGTATATACATGTGTGTGTGTGTGTGAGAGAGAGAGTTTTTTTTTTTTTGCAAGTTACTTCATTAGTAAAATAACTTTTGCTTTCAAACTGAACAAATATTTTGGCATCCTGTTATATTCTAGAATGAGAACAAATATATTCTGAACTTCTTAAACTATATAAATGAATATATATATATATATTGTATATATACACGTTTTTATGATTGATTTTAATGGCATGTTAATCCATCAGGGATTATTTTATGCCTAGGTTAGGGAATAGCATTCATATTTAGATTTTTGTGTAGTTATTGCTTATTTTTGTTTTTTTAATTTTTGGTGCAGGGTCTTATTGAATATGAATAATTTTTAAACGGATCTATTTGACCCAAAGATGAGACCTTCACAGGTATCATCTATTTGACCCCTAGATGGGACCCTAACAGGTATTACCAACTGAGTGAGAGTGGACCTGGGAATAATGGCAATGAAGAGGTACTCCACCCTCCTCCAAATCTCCAGTACTGGAGCCTCACCATCAGATCTAGTTTCACATCATACCAAGAATACTCATATTTTTATGCAACAGTATGCCAATTTGGAGGCACTCATGGTGTAACAGTTATCAGTGTCAGAAGTGGACTTGGCTATTTGAGTTCAAATCCTAGGCAGTTTCCATTTCACATAGTACTAATACCCTTGGGAAAGGTACAAATTCAACTATTTCTCCTTCCAGCTATGAATAAAACAGTCAGACTCGGCTGGTATGGCCACCAGTCTAAAAGAAGGAAACCAGTTGTAGACTTGGAGATATATAGGCTTTTTCAAGTTATTCCTAAATTCAAATAAGTTGTGCCTTCATTATCTAAACTAGGTTACAGGACTAGCAATTGAGATGCTAATGTACTCAGATTATTGTCCTCATCTCGGTTGTTATAGTTACGGTATTTCATCTATTGTACCCTCCAGCATTCTTCATGTGTCTGTCATAGTCAATGACCTAGATGCTTTGAACTGAACCCTTTATTCAATCTAGTCAGAGGGTAGATTGTTCTTATTTCATTATCTATACTTAGAGAATATCTTGTATCAGTTAATTCCATCTTTATGATGTTCCTTGTCTCTTCCACTGAACCGGTATATAGTGACAATATCTACGATCGATTTCATGACTAGCAGGTTAACGGATATGTTTAAAAGGATTAGTTAGTCATATATACTGACTGGAACCTCTGGTCAAATGATCAGACATCAGCAAAAGCTAAGATTTCAAATGTTGATTTTTAAAGCAGGTACTATTTACCAACCCCTCCGCTCGGGCAGGATATGACACAAGGTCAATTTTTAAGCGGAGTTTAACAGGTTTGAATTCAGAGTTTTCCTTCTCCTAGACTAGTTGCCTAACCAAGGCTGAAGAACCTAGTCTGTCCTACTATTTACCCATAGCTGGAGGGAGAATAATTGGATTCATACCTTTCCCAAGGGTATTAGTGCAATGTGAAATGCAATCAGTCTCGTCCAGGATTTGAACTCGTATCGCCGTGTTCATTTCCTACGGCGATAACGACTACACCACGGGATTTTTAAAGCAGGTCATCCCTCAAGATTTGTTATGTGCTACACAGTCTTTTTTCATTCCACTTTCTACTATATTAGTAAATATCAAATTACTCATGCCATGACACTGGAGTTAAAAGATATGCCTCATTTATTATTTCTTTTAGTTAGATCTTCACTGGCTCTCCACATTTGTCTCCTACTACTACTTATGCAGGGCACCTCCGTTGGTGTAATGGTTAACAAGCTAGACTAGAAAACCTTCACAAGTTAGTTTGAGTCTCATTAGGTGCCTCATTTTTACAGCCATGTGCCACAAAAAGCTTAGTCATCCAAAAAGAGACACAGATAAGAATATACAGAGATGAATAGTATATTTTGATTTATAGCTGTATATCCCTGAGATAAATAGATAAATATACTGAGATAGATAGATAGATAGATAGATAGATAGATAGATAGATAGATATGAATTACTGAGATAGATAGATAGAGAGATAGATAGATAGATAGATATGAATTACTGAGATAGATAGATAAATATGAATTACTGAGATAGATAGATAGATAGATAGATAGATAGATAGATAGATAGATAGATAGATCAACAGAGTTTACTTGGTGTTTTGCAGCATGCCAAACTTTGCTAGATTATATAATGTCTTTTAATCCTCCCCTTTTTTTTGTAAGCAATTATACGCTTTCATATAACTAATAACAATCATTTAATGGAAGTTTTCCTTGTACTCAAAGGGATGCTCTTTTCACACTACTTTGTCCATTTATACAAGATGGCAACTGACTCTTCTGTAAAGTTCATCTGCTTTTTGTCAGATTTTATTCAAATCATTCTGCTATTCAAGCCATCCTTCTCATCAGGTCAGTCTATTTAGTTGCCAACTATCCAACCATGTTACATGTAATACTGCATAACATGGTACCAGTAACACTTAAGAGATCTGACATGAGAACAAATAGATATTATGAACAGGAACAAATGGAAATAGATAAATATACCAAACCCTCAACCAGGACGTGACACAAGATCAGTTTTCAATAGAGTAGAGCTGGTTTGAATTCTGAGCTTTCCTACCAGACTGATTGTCTAACCAAGGTTAAAGAACCCAGTCTGCCCTACTATTTTACCCATAGCGGGTGGGGGAGATAGATAGATAGATAGATAGATAGATAGATAGATAGATAGACCCCTTTTATAAGCATTTGTAACATTGTAGACATATTGTCACCAGGACTGATGCTCGGAAGTGTGGGGTGCAAATAGAAAATTGTCAGTGGGACCCACCTACTCAACTGTTTTAGTGACAATGCTTCCACCCGTGCTGTGTTTTGATGTGTTATTAGTTGGGCTTACTTCAAGGGATGGCAGTGTGCTTCTTGATTTCTGCCTTTGGTAAACCGGGAAAGTTTTTTAAAAATTCATCATAACGTTCTCTGCTCCTCAAGTATATGCACAGGGCCCAATTTAAACAAATCTGTAACTGGCACTGATCGTCTCTCTCTCCCTCTGCACACACACACACACACACACACACACACACACACATATATATATATATATATATATATATATATATATATATATATATATATATATATATACACACTTCTAAATACATGCGCACAAAAACTTTCTTTATAGCTAGAATTCTCCTGTCCTCGTTCGCTTCTCACAAAAGCACAAACATGATTATCTTCAATTATTCTACTTAAATGAATATTTTTACACTAATCTATCATCTGACATTCAAGGTTTCGGGTGATTTTTTTTTTTTCTGTTTTATCGCCATCCTACCTTGACTTCAGTAATGTTTCCTTTCTCTTTCTCATTTTTGACGCATGTGTTCACATTTGGTACTGCAGATTTAACCAACAACAACCGCCTACTACTACATAAAAATCAGTCTTTCTTGCTTGTTTCCACCCTCTCTCTTTTTCTGAATTGACTACGGAGAGAGAGAGAGAGAGAGAGAGAGAGAGATTGATGTCTACAAGTGTCTTTTTTTATATAGGAAATTTATTCGATCACCTTTTCCTTCAGACCGCAGAAGAGTTCGACCGAGAGCAGACGACTTAAAAAAAAAGAAAAGAAAAGAAAAGTCAGCAAAATCCACACAAACACACAAGCACATAGAAATGCGGCATTAGCAGGCACCTGCTGCTTCTTCCGTGTTAAAATTGTTTCCTTGTTTTGTACACCCCACAGAAGAAAACAATGGCTATTTGACCTGTCATCCGTAATATACTAACATTTACCTTAAAAAACCCAACAAAAACAGACATTTCCTTTCAGATCACAATCTGTATTGTTCCACTTCAAAACACATTCTTTCTCTGGCTTAACGACTGTATAAACACACTTGTGTGTTGCGAACATTTATAGAGAGAGACGTCACAAAACACAAAAGAAGGCTCCCTACAAGGGCCTCCACCCCAAATATAAAACCAAAAGACGAGAAACTAAAATTTCTTTCTCTTTCTACACTAAAGTCTGAGTTCAAACTAAATGTTCTCCCTTTGTAGACATCTTACATAAAATATTTATTACTTGAAGGGTAATTTTTTTTCTTTTACTTTTTCTTGTGAGCCACATGCAAACTAGACCGGAGTCTTCATAAGATCACACACACACACACACACACACACAGAGTGAATTAAAACACACACATTATTACAATCGTTTTTAACAATCCAAGACAATTTCATTACATTTGATCATCTTTTGCATTTGTCATCATCAAGACAGGTCCCTAATTAACAGGATTGCATTATTGACACTTCACTTATACTTGTGTACTGAGCCGTCGAACACGTTTTATGACGAAACTGTTGATACATTAAAAACAAATTTTATTATATGTTTGTCAGAAAGTACGGACAGGTTCATCTGCAACTATTTCAAACAAATATACACAGTTGAATTAAAAAAAGAAAATTAAAATAAAGATCGTGATGTGTGAAAGGAATATTTATACATTGACATGTTAACACAGACACGTCTTTATTATTAACCAACATCATACGACATTGCAGTGGTTTTTAATTCATTTTTCATCGCCAAAAAAAAAAAACAACTGATAAGATTTTCATTTAACAAGTGAAAAAAAAAAAAGAGAAATAAGAAGGACCCCTCCGACAAGAAAAAAGAACAAGTGCTTATTTGTGTATCAGGATGTGTCAAGCTAAACGATTTTTTCCGGACAGTCTGGGGTCTAAATTTAAGCTTCGTCTGCTCAAGTGAGTTTTTGATTTATCTTTATTATTGGCATTTATTTTGTGCAACTTGTATCGATATAATAAAATTCATCACTGATTAATTAAGACATTAAATACTAAAGTGATTTATGTGAGTGTGTCGCCTACTTCAGGTTCTTTGTTAACCAAATGATTTTAACCCCCAAAAGGTTGCTTGTTGCTTACGTTACAAAAAATCCTTTTTTCTTCTTCTTTGTCGTCTTTATTTTTAACCGTAAATCAGATTTTCTTACTTAAAAAAATTGATTGTGATTAATCGAAATTAGAATTGATTTCTTTTTTTATTTTTAAAAAATTTGTTACTATTATTTTTCTTTTTTGGTGGAGGCTGTTTATTTTGTTTTAAACTTTCTTATATTTAAAAAAAAAACTCTCCCAAATCAAATAGATCATTAAAATTTAGATTCATTTCACTTTTTTAGGAAACTTAAAAGTTTAACAATAAAAAATTAGATAAAATGAGTTTGCAGTTAAAATATAATGTTTATGTAAAAATAGATCATTTGAAAAATGCTTGCAAGTAAATTTATAAAATAATGTATTGTAGCACAATCATAAATCGACCCTCTCCCCTGAGAAAAACAACTTTTTTTTTGCATTATTTTTTTTTTTTTAGTACTTGTCTAGAATGGCCCGATGAGAAAAATTAATCTAGTGTATGTCAGCCATTGTACATCATCGTAAACATTTCTTTTGCGGGCTATTCTGGATAAGTACCCATGTTTATTAATTTATTTGTAAAGAACTTTATTTTATCTCAGTTTGTTTGTTTTTGTATAGTTCTTCTTTTTTTACTTTTTAATCATTTGAACTTATTCTCATCCTTTTGGAATGTGGCTTAAAATTTATTTTATTGCATAAATTACTGATAATTAATAAATATTTATTTATCAGTATGTAATAATACTGCACATTTCAAATTCAAACTGTAACAGGTGCTTCGGGTGGTGTTATGGTTAGTAAGCTAAACTAGCAAACCTATACGAATGAGTTCGAGTCTCATTGGGTGCCCCATTCATACAGCCTTGTGTCACATCTGAATAAAAGCTTTGTAAAATACTAAATTCAAATTCTGAGGAAGTGATTTAAAATTGAAAAAAAAAAAAGAAAAAAAACGTTTTACCAGATCTTCGCTTCGAAGAATTATTATTTTTGACAATTTAATACGAGAGAATTTAAATATTATTTAATAGATTTTGAGCTTATAGTTGCTTTGATAAACCTTTTATTTAATTTTATTTTTAAAATCCCCAACAAATTGAAACAAAAAAGTTTGTACTGAAGCTGCAATCGCATTATTTACCCTCCTCCTCCGACACTCAAAACCAACGAAAACCGCTGACGATTTTTCCCTATCAACCTGTTGGTCAAAGTTGTTTTTTTTTTATTGTTGATGTGATGGATATAATTCAGTTTTATGTTTGTTTTTTTTTATGTAATTACACCCACGCACCTTTATAATCTCACTCTACAAGGTTTACTCTGTAAAGGGGGTTCAGTTTATTACTAAATAATTGTTATAAACTGACCCCTCATTTTATATCCATGTTCTTCTTGTTTTGGAAATCGTAGAAATGGTACATTGGGAAGTGGGGGTCTAAATGAACTGGAATAAGATATTAAAAAGTCTCCTTGGAGGGGAAAAAAAAGTTTAAATGCCCCTTAAAATTACTTAATTTTCTCCCATCTTTTGTCGTATTTTACCAGACATAAAAATGTTTTAATTTCATACCCAAAGAACTGGGGTTTCATTCCAATGTTTCATTATTTGAAATTAAAAAAATGTAAATCCTACATTATCGAATTTGTTTTATTTATTTATTCTTAGCGAATACGTATTTTATCATTTTAACTGAAATTTTACAATGCTTTAAAAACATACAATATCGGTTGAAATAAAAAATACCAGAAAATTTTCTAGAAAGATTAATATTTCTTTGACGTAATAATAAATTTTAATCCCGATGGTAGTTATGATAAAGGAAACTAAAATTATTTATAACATTATGTATCAAATTATTTTTTTAACCATTTTCAACTGAAATATTTTTCTTTTATCTAACAAAAATCTTTATTACTTATATATTTCCTTATTTTTGTTTTCTTTTTACGATTTTGAAAAAGATACGTTTAAAATTTCATTGCAACAAAATTTTCAACTATTAGTCATAATCAAATAAACAACAGAAATGTGTTACATAGTTAGGAATTTAGTAATAGGATTTGTTCATCTTTATTATTAGTGAGAGTGGTCAAAATTCCGTCATATGTCTGCTGACCAAATGAGAAAGATAAGGAAACGAAGGGTGAAACAGAGCGTGCAAGCAAACATGATCGTCCAGATAACAAAAAGTTGAAAACTAATTCTCTGTAAAGTTGGCGATCATAATCGAGAGTGACCCGAAGGCTCCCTTTTCGATAGCTACTACACCAAGGTTTAAGAAAGGGTGCTACTCCATCCCCTGGATTGCTCAACTTTACCCTTGATCCGTACCTTATAATGCTGAGTCTTAAGCAAGGAGGCATCAAGTACCATTTTTTGAATGTTTGGTATGACTCGACCTGGGATTGAATCCAGGTCTACCGGGCTATTGGCGAACTGTAACAATAAGAAAATCGAAAGATATTATGTAAGAGAAAATAGATTAGGTGTTAGATTTTCAAGAAAAAGTCTTTGTTTGTAAGTAAGCGATAATATTCTTACAAAGGAAAATATCATTGTAGAAGAAAATTATGTATGAGAACACGTGGTGAATTTTTGTTGACGATATTAGCAAGAATCTTGTTTTCTGAATTCTGTCATGTGACCTGTTCACGAGTAAATGTGTATATTGCTGTGTGTGGTGCAGCCAACTTTATTACTTCTATTTACTAAACGATTTGCTTAGATGTGACACAAAGCCGTATGAATGGGGCACCCAATGAGACTTGAATTTATTCGCGTATGTTTGCTAGTCTAGCTGGCTAACCGTTACACCACCCAAGCAAACTTTAACTGTACTATCGGCTACATTGACATGTCAGGGGACTGGGTATCCGTTCGTTGAGCTAACTGCCGACTGCTGTGTCTTCCGTTGTCTTTTTTATGTTTGCCAAGGTCTGCTGTTTAGGTCTTGTTAGTTGTTTTATAGTAATCTTCTGGGTCCAGCCCTACTAAAATCCAGATTTTGATCTTTTATTGCCATTGGAACATCATATTTTAAAAATCATATTGTTTATTTACAACTATGTCCGCGTGGGTTTTCCCCCCTTGAAACCTGACTTCTTTGTGTTCTGTTTTTACATTTGATGCAAGATTTATTTTCATTTATCTTTTTTTTAAGGTACTACAAATATTTATTTATTTATTTCGTCAAACAAATAGAATAAAATGATTTAAAATAATAACTAGTGTTTCAGCCGCGTGAACTCTTAAAAAATCTATTTTAAATCTGTTACAAACAAAGTCCACAATTATCTGTTTTTTATTTTTATCCTTCCTTGGATTTTTGTTGAAATTATTCCTTCTATTTGTGTCCCATAATATTGATTACATTTTTAGAACATGAAATTTATAGGCAAATGTAATAACTATTATGAGACCGAGATATTTTAAGGCTAAGTATTATTCTTTATTTTCTTTTTTTTACTTTTAGTCAAAACAATAAGAATGTTTTACTCCATATAAAAATGGTGAGAAAATTTTAAAAAATGAAATTTATGTAAAGTATAGATTCTTGTAAAATTTTATCTAATCAATAATTTTGGAACCCAATCAAAATTAGATATATAAAGATTGATTGATTTGAATGGCATGTCAACTGATCTAGGCTTATTTGTGCCTATAGGTTAGGGAATCGTATTCATTGTTCATATTTACATTTATGGGTTGTTCTTTCTTAAAAGATTTTTTTGTTCATGGTCCTATTAAATATAAATAATTCTTAAACATCTCATCTATTTAACCCTTAGATAGGAGGGACCCTGTTAGGATCCCATCTATGGGCCAGAGTGGACCTGGGAGTAATGACAATGAAGGTGTACACCACATTGTCCAGATCTCTTGAACTAGAGCCTCTCCATCAGATGTAGTTTAGTGTCATCTTAAGGACCCCTTTTAGGGAAGGGATTTTGCCTGTCTGTATGGGATACAGTAATCATATTCTAAGTCCAGCCAATGAGATATAAGACATAGAGAGTGGAAAAAGCCTGTTGATTTTATGTTAGTTATGATCCCAGGGTGAAATTCAATTTTTGAAACAAAAATAGAAGAGGTTTTTATTTATTTAATTTATTTATTCAATAAATTTTATTGTCCTCAAATAAATAGCAACAAGTCTCTTTCCCGATTTTAATTCTAATCAGTTGTGTGGTGTAATTGTTTGTTTAGTCAGATAGACTTGCAAGTTCATTAATTGGGATTTTGATTCACACTGAATAATTTTTTGTCATAAATAAATCCAACAGGTAATATTAAATAAACAATTCAAGAATGTTTGATTTTTTTTGATTGCTCTGTTTTATATGTCAACCTGTAGGAATATAAAAAACAATTTTACGATGTGAATGTCCATTTTGGTGCAATACAAGTTTTCTTGTTTAAAGTTTGAGAAATGGACTTCTTGTTCTGGTCTATAAATTAGTTTGTTGCTTGTGTGTGTGTGTGGTCTAGTGGCATCAAAGGTACATGATAAACTATTGTTTGTTGAAAGGGAGGGTTGGTGTTCAGAGCATAAACATTGAGTTGTTCTTATTTTAATGTCATTTGTGATTGGCTTTGTATTCTTTGTGGAATTACCATATTTAGTCGTTAGTGAAGAATCTCTACATAGCAAATGATGATGTTTGTAGGGCTATTAAAGTGGGTTCTCCATGTAACACAGTGTCATAGATAGGACCGTTAGTGGGGGATCAATGCAGGTTACATATGTTGGCATGAAAAAAATGGGATCTCTACATGGTACATGAAGACATGGATAGGAAATTTAGAAGGCATCTTTACATGGCCTGTAATGAGTGAATAGGACTGTCAGTGGAGGTGAGAATAGAAGTACTGTGTATGTTTGGGAAGATTGACCATATGTATTAACTAGTGATGCCACAAGAAGGAAATATTGTGTGTGGCTACACTGAGGGTCTGCCATGTGTGTTGACCATCTAGAAGAAAAGGGTATTATGTTTGGTTCAGTTTAGGGTCTCCTATGTGTTAGCTAGTGACAGCAAGAAAGGGGTATGTGGCTTGACTGAAGACTTAGCCATGTGTGTAACCTGCCTGAGACCACCCAGAAAAAGACAGTGAGAGAATGAAAAATTCAGCATATTTATCTATGGCAGAGGGCATCGATTGTAATGTCTTCCAATTAGTCAAAAAGGATCGCATGACCCATTCACCACTGTGTGCAGTAGGCAGTTGACGGCTCTATGCACTCCACTGAGGGTTCTATTTTTAGCCATGATGAAAAGGGTCATGAATCATAATGAAATTAGTCTTAGCGTGTAACAGCAATTATGATCTTCCGTTATATATGATACAAGAATTTATCTTTATGATTAATCAATCTAAACATATAAAAACTTCATTCTTAGTTGCAATTTCAATGTTTTAAGAGCCAATGAATTAATGTAGTTCAAAATCATTTTAAACAATATCTCAAACAGATGCGTTTCATCCATACCTGGGAGCCTGTTACGATCTCTCTGGGTCAGAATTTAATACCAATGAAGGGGTTAATCCAGATTTTCCAGAACTGGAGCCTTGCTACTGGATTTAGTTTAGTGTCACACCTTTTTTAGGGTGGGGGTCTTAATCCTCTAAAAGAGATGCAGTTGGTCTATTTTAGGTCATGTCAATTAAGTGAAAGAATGTTTGATTATGTAAGTTAGCAGACTTTAATGTTTTTTAATCTAGCCAAAGTGCCCAACATTGTCTGGAGAAAAGGTTAAGAGACAGAATGTTTGGATGAGATAATTCTGGTATATATTTTAGCAATACTCTATGGATTCAGAAATATGAACATGATATGAATATACGACAGTGTTTGAAACAAAGAAAAATTCTTGTTTGTATCTAAGAGCTTCTTTAGATTCAATATTTCTTGTTCTTCCATTGGTTACAATTTGAGTTCTTTTTCACTACTTATTAATAAAACTTCAGCATTTGTGGTTTGGTTTGGTTGGGTTTTATGGCATATCAACCATTGTTGGTTATTTATTGCCTAATCCTCTCTTTATATATATATATATATATATATATATATATAAATAGGATTTTTAAACACATTTTGTTGTTAACATTTGTAAATTGGCCTGAGCTTTTTTTTTTTCTTGCACACAGTTAAATAGGTTCAAGTCTTTCTATCAAACACAAATAATTGTATTTACTGTTAATCATTTGTTTGCATGCACTTAAATGGACATCCATATGATTTACCTGTTAAACTCCGCTTAAAAATTGACCTTGTGTCATATCCTGCCCGAGCGGAGGGGTTGGTAAATATGATCCATATGATTTGTAAGTGAATTGTTTGTTGGTAATTTCATTTTTGAATGTGTTAGCACTTATTTGTTTGCACACTTTCGCTATTGTTTCTATTCATTTAAATGGTTCCAAGTATTGCTATTTAAAACTAATAATTCTATTCAATATTAATCATTTGTTTGCACACTGTGAAGTGGTTCCAAGTATCGCTGTTTAACACTAATAATTCTATTCAATATTAATCATTTGTTTGCACACTGTGAAGTGGTTCCAAGTATTGCTGTTTAAAACTAATAATTCTATTCAATATTAATCATTTGTTTGCACACTGTGAAGTGGTTCCAAGTATCGCCGTTTAACACTAATAATTCTATTCAATATTAATCATTTGTTTGCACACTGTGAAGTGGTTCCAAGTATCGCTGTTTAAAACTAATAATTCTATTCAATATTAATCATTTGTTTGCACACTGTGAAGTGGTTCCAAGTATTGCTGTTTAAAACTAATAATTCTGTTCAATATTAATCATTTGTTTGCACACTGTGAAGTGGTTCCAAGTATCGCCGTTTAACACTAATAATTCTATTCAATATTAATCATTTGTTTGCACACTGTGAAGTGGTTCCAAGTATCGCTGTTTAAAACTAATAATTCTATTCAATATTAATCATTTGTTTGCACACTGTGAAGTGGTTCCAAGTATCGCCGTTTAACACTAATAATTCTATTCAATATTAATCATTTGTTTGCACACTGTGAAGTGGTTCCAAGTATCGCCGTTTAACACTAATAATTCTATTCAATATTAATCATTTGTTTGCACACTGTGAAGTGGTTCCAAGTATCGCTGTTTAACACTAATAATTCTATTCAATATTAATCATTTGTTTGCACACTGTGAAGTGGTTCCAAGTATCGCTGTTTAACACTAATAATTCTATTCAATATTAATCATTTGTTTGCACACTGTGAAGTGGTTCCAAGTATCGCTGTTTAACACTAATAATTCTATTCAATATTAATCATTTGTTTGCACACTGTGAAGTGGTTCCAAGTATCGCTGTTTAAAACTAATAATTCTATTCAATATTAATCATTTGTTTGCACACTCTGAAGTGGTTCGAAGTATCGCCGTTTAACACTAATAATTCTATTCAATATTAATCATTTGTTTGCACACTGTGAAGTGGTTCCAAGTATCGCCGTTTAACACTAATAATTCTATTCAATATTAATCATTTGTTTGCACACTGTGAAGTGGTTCCAAGTATCGCCGTTTAACACTAATAATTCTATTCAATATTAATCATTTGTTTGCACACTGTGAAGTGGTTCCAAGTATCGCCGTTTAACACTAATAATTCTATTCAATATTAATCATTTGTTTGCACACTGTGAAGTGGTTCCAAGTATCGCCGTTTAACACTAATAATTCTATTCAATATTAATCATTTGTTTGCACACTGTGAAGTGGTTCCAAGTATCGTCGTTTAACACTAATAATTCTATTCAATATTAATCATTTGTTTGCACACTGTGAAGTGGTTCCAAGTATTGCTGTTTAAAACTAATAATTCTATTCAATATTAATCATTTGTTTGCACACTGTGAAGTGGTTCCAAGTATCGCCGTTTAACACTAATAATTCTATTCAATATTAATCATTTGTTTGCACACTGTGAAGTGGTTCCAAGTATCGCTGTTTAACACTAATAATTCTATTCAATATTAATCATTTGTTTGCACACTGTGAAGTGGTTCCAAGTATTGCTGTTTAAAACTAATAATTCTATTCAATATTAATCATTTGTTTGCACACTGTGAAGTGGTTCCAAGTATTGCTGTTTAAAACTAATAATTCTATTCAATATTAATCATTTGTTTGCACACTGTGAAGTGGTTCCAAGTATCGCCGTTTAACACTAATAATTCTATTCAATATTAATCATTTGTTTGCACACTGTGAAGTGGTTCCAAGTATCGCCGTTTAACACTAATAATTCTATTCAATATTAATCATTTGTTTGCACACTGTGAAGTGGTTCCAAGTATCGCCGTTTAACACTAATAATTCTATTCAATATTAATCATTTGTTTGCACACTGTGAAGTGGTTCCAAGTATTGCTGTTTAAAACTAATAATTCTATTCAATATTAATCATTTGTTTGCACACTGTGAAGTGGTTCCAAGTATCGCTGTTTAACACTAATAATTCTATTCAATATTAATCATTTGTTTGCACACTGTGAAGTGGTTCCAAGTATCGCCGTTTAACACTAATAATTCTATTCAATATTAATCATTTGTTTGCACACTGTGAAGTGGTTCCAAGTATCGCCGTTTAACACTAATAATTCTATTCAATATTAATCATTTGTTTGCACACTGTGAAGTGGTTCCAAGTATCGTCGTTTAACACTAATAATTCTATTCAATATTAATCATTTGTTTGCACACTGTGAAGTGGTTCCAAGTATTGCTGTTTAAAACTAATAATTCTATTCAATATTAATCATTTGTTTGCACACTGTGAAGTGGTTCCAAGTATCGCCGTTTAACACTAATAATTCTATTCAATATTAATCATTTGTTTGCACACTGTGAAGTGGTTCCAAGTATCGCTGTTTAACACTAATAATTCTATTCAATATTAATCATTTGTTTGCACACTGTGAAGTGGTTCCAAGTATCGCCGTTTAACACTAATAATTCTATTCAATATTAATCATTTGTTTGCACACTGTGAAGTGGTTCCAAGTATCGTCGTTTAACACTAATAATTCTATTCAATATTAATCATTTGTTTGCACACTGTGAAGTGGTTCCAAGTATTGCCGTTTAAAACTAATAATTCTATTCAATATTAATCATTTGTTTGCACACTGTGAAGTGGTTACAAGTATCGCCGTTTAACACTAATAATTCTATTCAATATTAATCATTTGTTTGCACACTGTGAAGTGGTTCCAAGTATCGCCGTTTAACATTAATAATTCTATTCAATATTAATCATTTGTTTGCACACTGTGAAGTGGTTACAAGTATCGCCGTTTAACACTAATAATTCTATTCAATATTAATCATTTGTTTGCACACTGTGAAGTGGTTACAAGTATTGTTACATATCACTAACAAATCAATTAGACATCTGTCTTTTGTTTACACACAGTTAAATGATGAAACAGTTCTATTTCAAACAAGTCAATTTAACATGTTCTTCGTTTGCCTACAATTTGAATGTTAAACAATTCTATTTGACCCATAGATAGGACTCTGTCAGGTGTTACCACTCCAGGTCAGAGTGGAACTGGGAGCAATGGCAATGAAGGGGTACTTCACATTCCCCAAAGCTCTAAGACTGGAGCCTCGCCATCAGATTATTTTGTTTCATATCTAGGACACTCATTGGGAAGGTGTTATCCCTCAGCAGAGATGCTGTTGGTGTATTCTACACCCCCCACCAGCCCAACTGGGATGAGAATTAGTGGTGCAATGGTTACCATCACAGAAAAATGGCAACTGAGTTCAAATCCTGGACAAGGCTGTCTGCATTTCACCAAGCACTAATACCTTTGGGAGTCCAACTATTTTCTCTCCAGTTATGGGTAAATAGTAGGGTAAACTGAGCTCTTTAATTTTGGTATGGCAACTGCTCTTGAAGAAGGAAAACTCTGAGTTCAATCCAGTTGTTCTCTACTGAAAAAAATGACCTTGTGTCACATCATACTTGTGACAGAGGGTTTGGGTAAATCCCCATAAACCTTCAGAATACAGCTGTCCATGTAAAAACAAACATAGATCTGATCATTTATGAGGTGAAAAAAGTTTTATACTTCCTTTAAAAGTCTTTATTTCATTCTGTTAGACCAGAAATGGCCTATTTTGCCATGTGGTGACTTCTAGTAACCTCAAATGATCTTGCAGGTTAACCTGAAAATAGTCTATATTGCAACCTGGAGTTCAATTCATATACAAAAAGCTAGATCTTTAAAAATTGTTTTATTTAGATGTGATCCCAGGACAGACACTCTAATTTACAAACTTTAGTATGACAGATAAGATCTACTGTCTTCTTTTCTTAGATATCTTATTGAGTGTCGTCAAAACACAAAGTCTTTTGTGAGTTTTCCTAAAAAATTTTCCTTATTTCATAACTCAATCATCTTCACTAGGATTTTCATGTCAAGTATCACATTAAAGCCATAAAAGTTACTAAATGCCATTTTAGACTTGTTTTTCATGCATTTTTTCTTGCTGCCTTATATGGAGCTAAGAAATTCACCATGCATAGCATGACTTTACATAAAGCTCTACAGGCAGCTTGATTGCATCACAACAGGTTCATTATAATCACACCCAAACTTATTACAGATTCACATCATATATTGTGTAATACATATTACCTATTATAACCCTTACTCATGATCATTTACCTTTTACCTGGTATTTGATACCTTTTCCTTCTGCCCTTTATTTTTCACCTTTTTCTTTATCCATTTATTGTAAATGACTAAGCCATTAAGTGAAGTAAGTTACAAATTTCCACTGACTTGATATAGTTTCAAGCCTCCATGATAAAAAAAAAAGGTTGTCTTTAAAAGAAGACAGCAAATATTTTCATTGTTGTGTAGGAAACCTTCCACCCCTCTTGAAAGTGAACTGTTCTGCTCGTGGAGTTGATAAATGAAGGCTTTAAGTAGAAGCCTATCAATTGACATAGAGCAGTACACTGAGCTAATCTTACTACTCACACGACTTTTCTACCTTTTTATTACCAGCCTAATAAACCATTTTTATTGTTACGTGGTATTTAGTGTTTGTCTTTACAAACCCCAAATTAACATCATAACATTCATCTACAAATTTTACTCACTAGTTAATAACTACACCCTATTGATTTTTTTTTATAAAAAGTTAATTTTTTTTTAAACCAAAGATGTCAGGATTTTATTTATTTGTTTATGCCTACTTTGACATCTTCCCTTTTTACTATCATTTCACATCAACCTTAAAAAAAGAGAAGCTTTTCACAGAACATATGCAATATCAATACAATATCTATATAGAAATTGAATTCTGTTAATTCATCCAATACTTCCCCCAAATGCCCTCTGAAATTCTTTTTCTAACCATTTTTTCTAAAATTATCAACTTAAATCTTAAAATATTTTACATTATTGTTAATTTTTTTATTTGATTTGACAATTTGTTCCAAAAATATTTTACTCTTTTTGAAAAAAAATCTTTTTATCATCATTTATTTTGTATTAGCAATCTCTACAGCATTGAAATTGAAAGCAAGAATCAAATTACGAAAAGATAAGGAATGGATTTGCTGCGGACGGCTTTATATTCATGTTTTTTCTTATAGAGTTTCAATGCTATAGAGTTTGGTAATGAATAGTACCTAATAACATCTGTTATGATTGTATAATGTTCCATTAGAAATAATAAGATCCAGTTATTGGCCTATAGGGCAGAGTGTTCACCAATGGCCCAGGAGACCAAGGTTCAATCCCAGGTCGAGTCATACCAAACACTCAAAAAATGGTTCTTGTTATCTCCTCGCTTAACACTCAGCATTATGTTACGTATCAAGGGTAAAGTGGACCAATTTAAGGAAAGGAGTAGTGCCCTTCCCTACACTTTGGTGTAGTAGCTGTTGAAAAGGGACCCTTCAGGTTGCCCTTGACTAAGGTTACCAACTTTACTTATTTATCTCTGGTTTAGAAGAAAAATAAATTTTTACAAAAATCTGTTAAAGGTGTACTTATTTATGGCCAATACTATATATATAATTGAAATATAATGCAAAAAGTGCTGCCTCTAATTTATAAAAACTTCACAGTGCTCAATCCTCAAAAATTCGGAGCAATATCACAATATTTCAATTGGAAAAATTATACAAAATGTAAAAGATGATAAAAACTCATGACTCAGAGTTTCACAATGAGTTTTTATCCGGTCTTTTATATATATATATATATATATATATATACAGTGTATCACAAAAGTGAGTACACCCCTCACATTTTTGCAGATATTTAAGTATATTTCTTCATGGGACAACACTGACAAAATGACAATTTGACACAATGAAAAGTAGTCTGTGTGCAGCTTATATAACAGAGTTAATTTATTTTCCCCTCAAAATAACTCAAAATATAGCCATTAAAAGCTAAACCCCTGCCAACAAAAGTGAGTACACCCCTAAGAAACTACACCCCTAAATGTCCAAATTGAGTACTGCTTGTTATTTTCCTTCCAAAATGTCATGTGACTCATTAGTGTTACTAGGCCCATGTGCATAGGGAGCCGGTGTGTTCAAATTTGTAGTGCAGCTCTCACACTCTCTCATACTGGTCACTGAAAGTTCCAACATGGCACCACATGGCAAAGAACTCTCTGAGAATCTTAAAAGACGTATTGTTGCGCTACATGAAGATGGCCAAGGCTACAAGAAGATTACCAACACCCTGAAACTGAGCTGCAGCACTGTGGCTAAAATCATCCAGCATTTTAAAAGAGCGGGGTCCACTCAAAACAGGCCTAGGGTAGGTTGTCCAAAGAAGCTGAGCACACGTGCTGATCGTCACATCCAAATGCTTTCTTTGAAAGATCAGCATAGGAGTGCTGTCAGCATTGCTGCAGAGATTGAAGAGGTTGGGGTCAGCCTGTTAGTGCTCAGACTATATGCCGCACTCTACATGAAATTGGTGTGCATGGCTGTCACCCCAGGAGGAAGCCTCTTCTGAAGATGATACACAAGAAAGCCTGCAAACAGTTTGCTGAAGGCATGTCAACAAAGCACATGGATTACTGGAACCATGTCCTATGGTCTGATGAGATGAAGATTAATTTGTTTGGTTCCGATGGCTTCAAGCATATGTGGCAGCGACCAGGTGAGGAGTACAAAGATAAGTATGTCATGCCTACAGTTAAACATGGTGGTGGGAATGTCATGGTCTGGGGCTGCATGAGTGCTGCAGGTGTTGGAGAGTTACATTTCATTGAGGGAAACATGAACTCCATCATGTACTGTGAAATACTGCAGCAGAGCATGATCTCCTCCCTCCAAAAACTGGGTCGCAGGGCAGTGTTCCAGCATGACAATGACCCCAAACACACCTCCAAGACCACTGCTTTACTGAATAGGCTGAGGTGATGGACTGGCTAATCATCTGTAGACTTGAACCCAATAGAACATCTTTGGGGGATCCTCAAGCGGAAGGTGGAGGTGCACAAAGTCTCAAATATCCGCCAGCTCTGCGACATCGTCATGGAGGAGTGGAAGAGCATTCCAGTGGCTACCTGTGAAGCTCTGGTAAACTCCATACCCAGGAGAGTAAAGGCAGTTCTGGATAATGATGGTGGCCACACAAAATATTGACAGTTGACATGGTGTATGTTAATATTGACAACTTTCCCTAAGGGGTGTACTCACTTTTGTTGGAAGGGGTTTAGCTTTTAATTGTTATATTTTGAGGGGAAAATAAATTAATAATTAAGTTGCACACAGACTACTTTTTATTGTGTCAAAGTATCATTTTGTCAGTGTTGTCCCATGAAAAGATATACTTAAGTATCTGCAGAAATGTGAGGGGTGTACTCACTTTTGTGATACACTGTATATATATATATATATGGGGAAAGCTGGAAATAAAATTGACAGTATGAAAATGTACAGAGATAAAAAATACAGTTTTCAGAGAGTGATTTTATTTATTGAATTATTTGCCAACCTTAAACGTTTCAGTTTCTTAGACCATCATCAGGGCATGTGAGTTATTAAAATTAACTACTGATAACTGACTTACCTTGATGAAGATCTAAAAGGCAGAATGTTTAACATTGGCAAATAATTCAATAAATAAAATCATCCTCTAAAGACCTTGTACTTTTTCATAACTGTGCATATATATATATATATATATCAGCTATTTTGAGCTGGACAAAGGTCTTCTACAATTCTTATCATGACAACCTTAATTGTGTTAGCCTCTGCCACGTCCTACCAGCACATTATACAATCTCATTTCCCCATTTTATATCAGGTTTTTTCTACTATGGTTATTTCTAGTGCACCATTCTACTAACCTTTACGTCATCTATTATCCTCCCTTCTAGCTATATGTCCTTTCCACTTCCATTATTATTGTTTTACAAATTCTGTGATATCTCTCTTACCTCGGTCTACTGTCTGATCTATGTTGATCTCCTTTTATATCTTAGAGTTATTCCTAACATTGCTCTCTCTCTCTCTCTCTCTCTCTCTCTCTCTCTCTCTCGGAATGAATTTCTTAGTGGGCTCAAAATGGCTGATGATTATGACAAAATCAATTAAGATTACTTATAAGCCTAAAATTCCTCTCCCCAAATATCACCTATTTACATGGATATGTTTGTATTTATTAAGTACTTAATTAGTTTTAATGTGTATTGCAAATCTTGCCTCCCTCCTCTTTTGGTATGCATGGAAATCATTAACTTGCTGTTTGTTATTTCTATTAATTATTTATCTGTTTATCTTCACTTTTACTGATTATCTTAATGATCTGACTAATCAGGATTAACGAATCAATAAGCACCCATTCTTTTTTTTACTCATTCAATATTCACCATTGTTTCTTCCCTGTATGATTGTAGTCATTTCATGCCTTTTGCTGCATTTATCTTGCAGCTGCTATTGACCAGTCACAGTGGACCTTGTGCTCGATGTCTGTTATCTATTAAACTTTATTACTGTAACAAGACATGCATATTCTTGATCATAATTTTTGGACAAACACTTTATTTAGAATTTTGTTTCTATCATTTTTTTTTTTAAAGTTACAGTTTTGAAGTCAACAGTCATATCGAGAAATAAATGGTAACATTTATACATGCAAATTTATCATTGAAATTGTTGTGCAAACTTTAAAATGGTTTCCTAACTCCAATATATTCTAATTTAAGATAAAATACCACCATGATTTCCAGAAATGTTCTAATTTTTTGGAATAAAAGGTTTAGTAATATATTTTTATGACTTTTTCAGTAAGATTTAACCAGGTAACAACCCTCAAAAATGCCTATTTGGGGAGGGGGGGTAAAAAACACTGAAATATTTTCTTTGTATCTGGAAATATGAAAATGCTGTGATCAATCATACTACTCTTATATATATATATATATATATATATATATTCTAAAACAAGAGCTGACATGCTATTTCTTTAAAGTGATTTCATTGAGTTCTGCTTTGATTATTTGGAAAGCCTACACAATCAGCATTTTCTTTCAATTGCTAATATTTTGTCACTAAAGTTGATTTTCAGTATAAATATCAGCTACATGAGATATATTATTCCAAGTCAAATTGAGTGTATTTATTTGATTTAGTTTGATACTGCCATGTGCTCTTAATAATCCTCCAAACATCTGCTTTTAGATGTAATGTTTTTGTGTGTTTTTATATGTGTTAAAAATCTAATGAATATCAAATTTTTTTCAATTATTTAGAGGTTATAAATAGATTCCTGGAGAAATTCATGCCCATAAATATGTGTCCATTGTATTGTTTATCATATTTTTTTTCAGTTCAGTTTCTTTGTTTAATAGCATATAAACCTTTATGGGTTATTTAATGCCAAAGCCATTCCTATAGAACAGCAGTGATACTATTTAACCCTTTGGTTGAGTCATATTTTTTAACAAATTTACAAGATCATGAAATGGCATAATTTAATCGTGTGTGTGTGTGTGTGCGCGTTATGTTTTCTTGCATCATAAATGATGGAATTATTTACATTTGGATTTGCACTTGAGTTTGTCTATACGCTTTTTCGATACTAGCATCAATCATATTAACAAGTTGAGAATGCCAAAACATTATTTGGCTGAAATCCTTTGAAATTCCTCAAGTAAACAAAAGAAAAAAGTTTTGAAAAAAGAAAGTGAAGAGAGAAAAAGTTGGAAGAAAAAAGAAATTTCAAAAGAGTAAGAAAACGAAGACAAAGTGATGCAGAAAAGGGAAAAAATCAAAATACATTTTTTGTGTAGCTGTTTCATTAAGATTTTTTTGTTTTGTTTTGTGATTATGAATAATTTTTAAACAGATCCATTTGATTCATAGGTGGGACCCTAACAGGTACTACCACTCCTGGCCAGAGTGGAACTGGGAGTAACGTCAATGAAGAAGTACTCCACATTTCCCAGATTTCTGGAACTGGAGCCTCACCATCAGATGTAGATTAGTGTTCTACTGAGGACATCACACAAAGGAAAAATTAACTGATGAAATAAAACATGCACTCTGAAAAAGTAATTCTTAAATAAAGATGCATTTATCAATATAAATACCAACATCATCTCAAAGTTTTGCCCTCTTGTGACACTGTTGACTTTTGGTGTGGTAGTATAAAACTAGATGTGTGTGTGTGTGCATATGTATTGTATATGCATGTCACAGTTGATGTTCAAGTAGGTGTTGGGTACCTGTATGTACGTGTGTATCCATGTAGAGACCTGGACATATCTGTATGCGTATGTTGAGTGTGTGTGTGTGGTTGTCTGTATTTTGTACATGAACCATTCATCCACTTCTCCCAGTCAAAATAGACGTTAGCTGTGACATAAAAGACTTCAATTCTATCGTCACTCTTTTTAGAATGTCCTGGAGACATACAGTCTGGCAATATTTTGGCAATGTCTAGTCTATGGATGGCTCTAAGCCCAGAAATAAAAATAAGAAATATCACCCTTGCATATATACAAGTGTAGTCAGCGATACAAAAAGTGCAGCCAACTGGTCAGAGAAAGCGATAACCCTAGAGCTAGGAAGATCTGACAAAGTAGAATTCATGCTAGACACATGGTTTGTGGGTAAATAGAATTAAAGGAAGGTCCAAAGTAACACACTTTTCCATCTGTAAGTGAATCCAGTCTTTCAAACTTTGACTTTTTGTTTCCTTGTCTTTTGTGACACTGTTTAAGGCTTTATGTAATAAACAGCATGGCGTCATGCAATGAGCAGATATACTGTGGAATTGAAGTATTCCATCACATTGTTGATTGGGTTTAGAATATGGTAACTGTATCCTCTACAGAAAAAAAAAACTTTATCTGAAAATGTTGCTTATGAACTGTTCTTCCTTCTCCAGCAGTGCCCAGTTAGCTGGAACCACACTAGAATGTGGCATGCTATTTTGAACAAATCTTGAAAGTAGCACTCTACAAAACAGCAACTGTACGGTCACTTATCTCCCATCTCACAACTCAACCAAGATGAGCAGCACAAGTTGAGCACTGCTGGAGAATTAAGGTCAAACTCATAAACAATCTTCTCCTTTCTCTTATGGATTCCAACACATGGACACTCCAGTGTTGACTGACTAACAAAAACATACATTCATCAACTCTGTGCTGATACTAGATGCCGTCTAAAGGACTTGGCTAGAGTGATGACTAATTGGGGCAGATGGTGAAAGAGAGTAAAGGGAGTCTGTACTGTCAGCATGCCTTAATAATGAAATACAGAATATATTATGATTGGGTTCATCTGATATTTGTTTGAAATTAGGTGAAGAAGAAAAGTTTTTTATATCCACTGCTTGGTCTGATAAGTATGAAGAGTGTGGCACTTGCACAGTCTTATGTTTTGCCAAAAAAACTTTTTGTTCAAAAAGTATTGAGTCTGAAATCATTTTTTTTTTTTTTGTTTTCAAATTGACACTGATTCTTTCCCATCATCACTTAATTCCTCAAGTTACTCAGCCGTGATGAAGTCTTCAATTTTGAAATGAAAAAATTTAAAGCTTTAATCTCAATACTTTTTTAATCACATCTCATTGTATCTGGCTGACTGACTTATCTAGACACTGTATACTGTCAATAATCTGATCTAGTCTAACTATACTGTCATATTAAATGTAAATTGTCAATAGAGAGGGTTATACACTGTTGTTATTTATTGTGATAAAAAGCAAATAAAATTAAAAAGATAAAAGAAAAAAACCATCAAAATTAATAATAACAGAGAAATTTTTGAGACATTTAAAAAAAATTTTTTTTAGATTGATGATAAATGGATTATATTATTTTTTTTTAATGGGTTATCTTATGGTATTTCTGAAAAGTCTATTTTCCATGGACTTTTCAGAAATACCATAACATAAATTTAAACCATTTTTCATCTAAAATAGTCAGTTCACAACTGAATTCCTTTTTGTGATTTATAGATATTATAAGAGATGGATCATGTAAAAAGAATCCATCTACTTCTACAAATAAGTTATGTTTTATGATTCATAATGACTTGTCAGTTTAAGGAGCCTCATCAATCCAAGAGTATTGATTGGATTAATGATCCAGAGCTCTATCCACTGAGTTATTATTCATTCAGACTGAAACCATCTGTGGCAAAAGTTCCTTTTTTAAAATCTATTTTTAAATCCCATAAACCTATTCAGTCATTTGAATATCTCCAATAATCAACCAAAACTGTTTTGCATTTATCAAGACATGTATATTGTCTATTTGAATAGCTAATGTGTCAGCTCTTCTTAAAGTTTTATTTTTGTATCCATGTTATTTTACAGAGACACACTGGTTCAATAATTTGATCTTTCTCCACAATAAATTGCCAATATAATTACTAGTTTCTTCAAAAATTATTTTGCCTTCATCATAAAAGTAAAATCCAATTATGAAAAAGATGTTGACATACAGAAAAAAGTCAAAAAGAAATTTTCAGACAAATATATCTTGTTGTTTCTGTGGTGTTGTTGTCCAGTTTAAACTCATAAGTGTAAGTTCCCAAATTAGACAACATTCCATATTTATTGGTGTGAATCAATGCACAACATGTCAGTGCACCAACTACCATAATACTACCAACCATAATGGATACCCTTTGCAGCTTGAACTGCTTTGGTCATGTGATATGTGTGCCACAAACAAGCATGTACTACCAAAATATTGCAAAACCTTTGACTCACCCAAGTACATTTATATTTTCACAGATTTAATGGCTGATAAAGGGAAATACAAATGAATTCATAAAGCCAGATTCTTTTACTAAACTTTAGTTTTTTACTAACAAAATCAATAAAAAATGTCTATTCTGTGTTCTTTTCTTAATCTGCTTTAAATGTAATTGTTTCTTTTATGTATTGAACTGAGATCATTGATTCCATTGATTGATTTGTTCTGATTGTATCAGGTTATCAATTCATATCTGTTTACATTGATGCATTTTACTGACACCTCTCTCTACACTCTTCAATTCTTTCCACTCACTTCAAAATAGCATCCGAAACAGATTTGGCTCAATTGGTACGAGCAGTAGAGGAAGGGGGATATTTGAAAATGATTCACAGGCATCTAGAGAGAGAGAGAGAGAGAGTCACCCCCTCTCCCAAGACATTTTATGAATAGTAGTTTACCTACTGTATTTCTACTGATATTATGCAATATAAAATCTCACAATGTTAAAGGAGGAATCTTAAGAAGCCCAGCTCCCTTACCTAAAAGCCCCAAAATATCTAGGTACACCTATGGGTCCAAAAGAAAACTAAATATTGAGATTCCATTCCAGTCAAATAGCTAATTCCTTCCTTCTTTCCAAAAATCAGTGAGCACTTCTGGCTTATCACCACTAGCCCTCCTCGGAAGAATCTCGGAGGTAACAGGTGTGGGTGGGGAAGCTCTATATGACAAAATGCTCACTCAAAGTAAGTTGGTGATCTTAGTTGAGGGTGACCTGAAGGCTCCCTTTTCAATAGCTACAACACCGAGGTGTAGAGGAGGGCGCTACTCCATTCCCTGGATTGCTCCACTTTACCCTTGATCCTCACCTTATAGTGCTTAGTGCTAAGCAAAGTGGCATCAAGTACCATTTTTTGAGTCTTTGGTATAACCCGACTTGGGATTGAACCCCAGTCTCCCGGACCATTGGTGAACACTCTACTCATTAGTACTAAATGGTTTGTAAAGAAGCCACCCCCACCCCGCCCTCTAGACCATTTTGACTTGCATAGATGAATTCCAGTTGCATAGTAAATCCTTATAGATGCATAAAATTAGTCATTTGTCAAGTTGCTTTTATATAGATGTACCTCTGTGTATTTTGGATTATCTCCCCTGTTCATCTGTCTTCTATACTGAAATTATTTGTGTATAATATGTACCCCTATTTTTGGGATACAAAATTTAGAAAAAAATCTCTCATGCATAAAACCCTCTGACTTTTTAGAATTTGTAGCAGCTAAATTTAACATTTGTCCAACTTTTTATCCAGTTCATATTGACCAGGAATAAGAATTTCTATAGTTTATATTATGTTTTGAAAGACATATATACACAGAGGAAATTTATGCAAATATTCACTGAATTTGCAGAGAAAATAAATTCACACTATGAAAACCAAAATTATAAGCAAACACACATTCCAGTTGCTTGAGAATATTTCTCTGTAGTTGCATAAAACAGGAGAGGTTGTTACCCATCAGTAAGTTTAGGACATAGATATAACTTACTTTCAGTCATAGTGACACATGTAGCTCAAAAAAAAAAATTAGTATTTTGTTCTCGTATATAATATACACCCCTAATTTTGAAGCTTATAAATCTGGACAAATGTATGTATTATAGAAAAATAATTACAGTATATGAATCATAAGGACAAAAGTTAGGAACTCCATCCTCTTATTTTAAATTTAGAGTTGCCCTTCTCCTCACCTAGATGTTTCACCAAAGTTAGAGTCAGACTTACTATTTTACTCATCCTTAGGTGTATATATGGATTCCTGTCTTTCCCAAGGGCAAAATGAATGCAAACAGCCTAAGCTGGAATTTCTGTTAGATGTCGACTTTTACAGTTAAGCAAAAAGCTAAAGATTTTGTTAAGCTAATCTGATGGATTAACATAAACATCCAGTTTATTACTTGGTTGAACCAAAAGTTTTACTATATTTTGGTAATATGAGATACAATTCAGCAGCTTTAGATGATTTTGTCAAGGTCATAAAGGTTACAAATAACACTGGAGATGTCAAACTCACCTGATATTCTCCAGTCGTATTTGCTACTATGCAACAACCTTAGAATCGGGTGTTTTAGGTCTGTTTGTCCTTGCCTGATCATTGAGGTTCTTACAATCCAAGTAAAATTTCTTTTCATACAACAAAGTTTTTTGCTGCTTCTATGGCTTTATAGGTCAATTTAAACTCATAAAACAAGTTTCTGAATTAGACTACATTGCACATTCATCAGTGCAACTTTCAAATCATGCACAGAATGAAGCAATGCACAACATATCAGTGCACCACCTACCACTATACTAACAACCACAGTGGGTACCTTTCATTTGAGAAACTGCTTTGATCACATGATATACACACTGCAAGCTAGCATGTACTACCAAAATATTGCAAAACTTTTGACTCACCCTATTATTATATTTTTATTGTACATCAAAATTTTCACTGAAAACTTAAGTTTGGGATTTTGAAAAATGAATATGCTAAAAACATGCTCTTGGCTCTCATTAGTTCCCATAGAAAAACTTGGTGGCTATAACTCTAGCGATCCTTCACTTCTATCAGAGAAAAAAGATGTGGTAAATTATATCAATATTTATGTGTATTTTCTATTTATCAATCAAGTTCAAGCACTTTGCTGTAGGAAAAGTCTGAAATTTTAAAAAAATTGGCTTCATTTCTTCATATGAAAGTTAGTTTGTGGTGAAACTTTTTTTTTTTTATTTAAAAAACAAAAATAGCTATGACTCTCCAAGAATTGTAGGAATTTTTCTCAAAACAATGAATCAAGTGACCAGAATGGGACTGGTCATTTTCAGGAATGAGTCTTAGCACTTTGAAAAACCTGAGATCACCCCTTGGGTCACCCCTTGCTACACTCTTGACCTTTAACTGAGACACAAAACCAAGTCTGAGTCTATATTTCCTGCCTAGATAGACTTTCCTCTTGTGACACAGTGTCTGTCAACCAGGGACTCTAATTATCTTTTGTTGGTAGTTTATAAAAACACTTCTTTGCTTATCTGTCTGCTGGCAGGACCAACTGGAAAAGGAGGAGAGAAATATAAATAATTAGTTGATAAATAGGATAGGTATATAAGAAATAGTGTCAATAATATTTCTTTTTGACTATTTTTTTTATTTTATTTATTTATTTTTTGTTTTTCTTAATAATAACCATATTTTATGTCATGAATACCACAAGTTTTTGTCTGAATCTTTGAGGTAAGGATATGTCAAGGACAAATTAACTAGGAAGAGTTGATATGGGGTATCCTGTAAGCACGAACAGTGAAATAAGAATAGTTTATCACTAGAGATTCAATGAAAGTTTGTTTGTGACTGTAAGATCCAATATGGGGTGATTAATGTAAGCTCATCAATGTTGTTACACAATTCTAAGTAAATCTTGCTTGCCTGCATTTATATTTGCAAACTGCTAAAACGGTTAAACGGTTCCTTGTAAATGATGACATTGTGCAGAACCAAACATAATCTTATAATCTACCAACATGGTGGGCTTTGTGATAGACATTGGTTATTTTTGAAGATTTTTAATATAACAGGGCATACATTTTCTTAATCTTGAATTTTGGGGGAAACACATGAAAAATTTGGTTTTCATCATTTTCTTTTGTTGAAAAGTTATGGTGTTTTAAAGTTGACAGTTTAACAAAAAATTAATGGTGAAATTTGTTTGTGCAAATTTATCATTGAAAGGTTTAGTAATATATTTTGACTTTTCAGTACAATTTTACTTTTTATTATCATATTTCAAGGATAAAAAACAATATTTTCTGCATATTTAGAAATATCATAAAAATGTAGAAGTAAAACACACTACTCATATATCCTTGTGCCTTTTTGAAAAACATTCATCATCAAAATTTTCTTTAAATTGCTAATATTTTGCTGATTTCCAGTATAAATATCAGCTATATGACGTGTATAATTCCATTGTTAGAAGCAAACATCCAAGTCAAAATGTGTGTATTCATATAGTTTGATCCTGCCACATGTTATTAATATTCCTCTAAAGTCTACTTTTAGATATAATGTTTTGCTATTTTTGTGTTTTTATGTGTGTCAAAAGTCTAATAAATATTTAATTTTTTTCCAACATAGAGCAATTTAAAGATCATAAATAGATTCCTGAGGAAATTCTGGCTCATAAATGTATCCAGTGTATTATCATATTTTGTGACAAATTTGCAATGTTCAATCCAAATGTCCATGAAATGGCCAAATATGATAATAAGAAGTCTAGTCCCCAAAAGAATATAACTCTCTTGTATTCAGCCTCAAATTGTAGTGAAATAAAGACAAGGGAACAAAATGGGATTATCAAACTGTCACCAAAAGAAAAACTCAATCGGATCATCAATCTACAATCATGAAGAAACAATATATTCGTCTGAATTCTCATCATCATGTGCTGATTTAATGGATTCATTAGATTCTCTTTCTTAGCATCCATTGCAAACAACCATTGCTCTTAATTCCGCCAGATGGTATCTAGAGTTTGCACAGAGCTGATAAATGTAAGTTTTTGCTGGTCAGCCAACACGGACATGTCCATGTGCAGGAGTCCATTGGAGAACACCACTTTTCAGTTGGTCCTTACTTCTCCAGCAGTGCCCAACATGTTTTATTCACCTTACTTCAATGGTCTGTGTGATGGCAGATAAATGACCATATAGCTGATGTTTTGTTGGGTGCTGCTTCCAGGAATGGTTTAAAAAAATTGCCTGAATGATAGAATAAAATAATATTTTTCTAGCATTTAGTAGGTGGTAAGTTCAAATGACATTTATTTAAAGAAAGTCTTTCTTTTTTTTTTTAAATATTAAATTTTAAGCACTCAGATTTTCAGATTAAGAGTTTTATTTTTTATTTTCAAAAATATTTGAAATTGTGGAAAATCAAATGAATAAATGAATAAAAACAACTGAAAATTTACATGAAAGAAATTCATTGAAATTAATAGTTCACAGTGCTTTGTCTAAAAATAATGAAAAAATGAAATTAAATGCTACTAATACAACTTACCTAAAAAAAAATTATATATATATATATATATATATATATATATATATATATATATAATCAGCAAAAGATAATAGAGTAAAGGGTGAATTTAAAAAGTTTGAATTTAGTTTTTGCCAACTAATGGCTCTTCAATGTTCAGTTGGTAAAGCAGCTGGTGTGTTTAACCAGGCATCCCCAAGGCAAAAGAGACACAAGTTTGAATCTAATCAAGAGCTTATCTGATATTATTATTTTCAACCTCTGCTATTTCATCACTGTCATAATTACCTTGTTGGCAGGTGTTGGAATATACTGCAGAAGGGTAAGATAGTCCCAAAAAGGGGTGTCTTGAGTACAACACTAAATTCTATCTGATGGTAAGGCTCCAGTTCTGGAGATCTGGGGAATGTGGTGTTACCACTTCATTGCCATTACTCCTAGATCCACTCTAACTCAGAGTGGTAGTACCTATTAGGGTCCCATGTATGGATCAAATAGATCTGTTTAAAAATTATTGTATTTGATAGGACCATCTGCAAAAAGCAAAACAAAAAACTTTTAAGAAACAATTACATCAAAAATGTAAATGTTAATGTATCATGAACATAATTTCCTACTTCTAGGCATAAAATAACCTTGGACAAGTCGATATGCCGTTAAAATCAATCAATTACTCAATGAATCACTGTCATTAGCTGACGCCCGAAGCAAGTTGCAATTAAAAAAAAGCAACTAACAATTTAAATGAGAGAAAATACTAATTTAAATTTTAAAAAAATTTTTTTATATTTCAATCTTTAATTACATCAAATTAAAGATACAATGGCATTATTCATTTTGACTTCGTTGTTGAGTTCAGAAGATGAAAATAACTAATATGCCCCATGAGATTATTTATTTGTCAGTTTCTGGTACATTCACTTACAAGCCTGTATTTTGAACTCCATTCTTTATTTAAAATTTTTCTGGTATAATTAAAATTTTAAAATAATTGTTGTTTTTCTAGAAAGAAGGCAGACCTGTTAGCTGGCTATGCCTATTTGCCCTCTTGTTTTTTCTCCTGCTTTTGCTTTTTACCTGTACAAATGATGTTTTGTGAAAGAATTGAATAAAAACATTTGAATGGATGTCAGCAACAGATTTTATTAACAAACTTAACATCTCAAAATTTGTGCAGAAGTGAATAAATATTCACCCATATTTTCTTCATTTTAATATTTAATCTGATTTTGCTTTCTAACTAAAATGTTCTTCTGAATCATTTTTAGTCATTTATTTTTTGAAAAAGTATACTCAAAACTAGACAACTTATGAACTTGCAGGGTTTCCATTGCAATAGTGTCTATGATGATATTGATGTTTTTGTTTAAGAAAGAATAAAGGATTCTAATCGTTATTTCCATTATTGTGAGAATTTGGTTGATTAAAAATGACATTCAATGTGAATTGCATTCTAATTCAAGATTGAAATGATAACAAAAAACAATTTTTGATTAGCATTTTCTTTCAGTTTAATTGTTTTTTGTTTTTTTTTTTTTAAATCATAAACTGAATTTTTTTGTAGTCTTTTTAAATGAGCTAATGATTTCTTTAAAACAAAGATTTTACTTTAAAAAATGGAATAAAATAAGGTAATTTTTTTTTAAACTTAGGAAAGATATTTCCTTAACATTTAGAGGTTTGGAAGTTTAGGTTACAGTTATTTTAAAAGAACAAATTGATTTTCATTTTAGAAAACATTTAAAATTTATTCTCAAATAACATTTTTAAAATGTTCTTAAAGATTCCGAATTCAATCTAATGATGAAGATATATAGAACATTCCAAATTTTCAAGCACTTTGAAAAATTGATATATATTTCAAAATTATTCACATCTTTTTGACTATTCTCCTCATTTTGGTTGTTATACTTGGGAATCAGGAATTTGAGTTCAAACCCTGGATGAGGCTGATTGCATTTCACCTCATCCTTGGGAAAGGCATGAATCCATCTGCTCTCCCTCCAGCTTTTGGTCAATAGTAGGGTATACCAAACTCTTTAACTTTGGTTAGGCAACCAGTCAAGGAGAAGGAAAACTCTGAATTCAGTCCAACTGTACTCCACTTAAAAATTGACCTTGTGTTGTATTCTTCTTGGGGAGGAGGTGTTGGGTAAATATATACAACGTTTTTTCTGAGGTACCTGCCATCCTTCTGCATGTGTCTTTTGTTATAATTGGTAACCTTCATAGAATTTCTCACCAGACAAGAATAATTAGCATAACAGGAAAAAACCTGATAGATGATGGAAATATAAGATAATAGAATTTGCTGGTCAGATATTGTTGAGTTTAGTACAGTAAATATTTCCATAGAAGAAATTATGGAAGGTTTTAATGGACTCAAAATGGCTGATGATGAATTATGTATTATAAATGTAACTAATTTTGTTTTTTGTTTTTTCCAAACTTCTTTCAGTGCATTCTTTGTTATTTGTTTATTTGTTGAAAAAACATAATAAAATGATACGTAAGTTTAAAGAACTGAAGTTATTTTTTAAAAAAATTGCCTGCATCTTAAATGTTATCAAATTTTTTTAAATAGCCTGCATATTAATATAAATGAAAAATATGTTAATTTCACTTTCATCTCATATTCTAATAAGTTGATATCCACACACACACACGCACATTGTGTTTGTGCACATATATTGTTGGTGCTACTTTTCTTGTTGCGTATGTGCAATATTTTTTCTTTGGCAATCATCGTTTGCTGTATTTGTCCACTTTGTTATAACAAACGGTTGCACTACAATCATGTCATTCTAGTTTTATTACATGTGTGAGAATTTATTTAGATTAAATACATTTTATTGATCAATTCAAATATGTTTTGAATTACTGCTGCTTGGGACAGGAGCACTGCAGCTCTTCAACAGAGAAAATGTTATAATGGCTACAGCAAAGAAAAGACTTTGCTTACACAATACAAAAAAGGAGGTGTTAGTAGTGTAACAGTTATTGGAAATTGGTAAAATCAAACCTTGGATAAGACTGTTTGCATTTAACTTCATGCTTTTACACTTAGGAAAGGCATGAATCTATCTGTTCTCCAGCTATGAGTAAATTGTAGGGCAGACTGAGATCTTTCTTCTTGGTTAGGCAACCAGTATAGGAGAAAGAAAACTCTGTATTTAAACCAACACTCATTATCATCATTGTGTCATGTCACGAGCACGGATCTCCCTGACTCTCTCTCGCCATTCATCTCTTATCATCCATTGTTTCCGGCAGATCCTCTAGACTACATCCTGTGTCTGTACAGAGCCGTTGTAGATAAGTTCTAGCTGGTCGTTCAACATTTGCACATCCATGTGAAAGGGTCCATAAGAGAATATCACTTATGAATTCGTCCTTGCTTCTCCAGCAATGTCCCACATGTCTTGTCTGTCTTCACGTGACCATTCTCAGAATAAATAGCAATGAAATGGTGTCCACAACCAAAAGATAACAGCCAGAATCAAAAAAGCAAAATACAACTAAATGTGATGTCCAGGACTTTGAAAAATGCATTATTATTATTATTATTATTATTATTATTATTATTATTATTATTAATAATAATAATAATTTCATTGTTCTCTAAATTAGTGATTTGTATTTTATTAAATAGGTTGTAGACTAGACACACCTCAAATCCTGTATGAAACCATGTGGCCAACACTGAAATAAATTTAAGGAATTCCATTTGTAACCAGAGAACTAAAGATGTAAGGTCAGTTGTGGAATTAGAGAAGAGGAAAATAAGGACTAAACCAACATTGTTCCATAAAAAAATTGTAAACAAGCAATGTTTATAATGATAATGTAACCTATCTAATGCTGATAAATAATAAGCCCTTTAGACCCCTTCCTTTCTACTTATCATTGCATGTACACACTGGGACTCCATCTTTATTAAACTAATTGTCTTTTATTTAATTAGGTTGATTATCAATGTTTTCCAGGTTTTAAAACAATACCACCTCATCAACTTGTACGAAAAAACAAAAAGATTGCCCCATAATGCTGATACATAATATTTATTCTTCCAATAGCTGCTGCAAAAAAAAAAAAAATTGACCTTGTGTCAAATTCTGACTGTGGTGGTGAGATTTGATAAATATATACACTGTATTCTACAAACTGAATGTTAGTTATGCAAAATAAAAAATAAAGCTAAGTATTTCCCATTATAACAGAGGCATTGGGACTCAAGAAAGTTGTGTAATAAACAAGCTGTGATAATTGCAATAGGGGATGGATTAGTTGATTGATTTGATCAGCATCTCAAACTGTCTAGGGTTATTTTATGCCTAGAGGTTAGGGAATAGTATTCTTTTACATTCATATTTACATTTTTTGTGTATGTATTTACCCAACCTCTCTGCCACAAGTAAAATGTGACAGTCCAACTGTTTTGAATTCAGAGTTTCCTTCTCCTGGACTTATTACCACACTAACGTTAAAGGACCCATTCTACCCTATTATTTACCTATAGCTGAGGGAGAACAGATTCATGCCTTTCTTAATGGCATTAGCATAAAAGGGAAATGCAAGCAGCCTCATACAGGATTTCAACTCAATTCACCATGTCCATTTCCTAAGATAATAACAGAGAGACCAAACACCTCCATCATTTTTCTCCAACCTTTTTCAGGTGCCTTTTGTAGTCCTTGGTAGCCTTCTGGGAATTTTAAACTTAACCAATTATTTGAATTATGGGATTAAGCTCGGAATTTCCAGAAGATTACTGAGTACAATAAAAGGCACTTGAAGAACGCCAGAGAGTGCAGTGGTCAAAATGTTGTGAAAATAGCAACTTAGATGATATAGTAGTCTGCAATGTATAGTGAATAATAATAATAACTAGATCGCATCACAGAAATAAAAACAGAGACAACATTACTTTTGATGTATTTATTTTTGTTCTTTTTTTTTTTTTTTTTTTTTTAACCTTTTGCCAAGAAATTGCAACCTTTCAGGATTTCCAACGTTGCTATAAACAAATTAAATTTTTAGGTTGATACTGACCTGAAACCGAGTTTTTCTCCAAGTTTTGTTTGCTGTCATTCCAAAACAGACTTGAACAGGAAACTGTCTCTGTTGCATGCCAAAAGGAAACAGTTTGTCACTGGGAATAATGGAAATATATGGGATCAATAATGGCTGACTAGAATGTGGTCATGTGACCAGTCTGGCATTAGTCACATAGTGCAGGAGATTCTTGATTATCTAACAATTTCCATGCAGTAGCTATTGGAAGAATAAAAATTTTGTATCAGCATTATTCTATTTAAAAAAAAATTTTTTTTTATTAGTACCAGTTGATGAGATCGTATTCCAGTTTTAAAACCTAGAAAGCATTGATCATCAACATACTTGGGTGAGTCAAAAGTTTTGCAATATTTTGGTAGCATGAAGTAAAATTCAGTAGCTCAAGATGTTTTTGCCAAGGGTCAAAGATGACCAACCACACATAACTATGAGATACTGAGCTCACCTGATATTCTCCAAGTGCTACTCACTGGATTTTGCTCCTACAACTTGAAGCACTGCCTTAGAATCTACAGTTTTAGGCTGACCTGAATTTTTCTGTTTGTCAAGGTTCTAGCAACTCAAGAGAAATTTCTGGAATGATCTGGTTACTATACTATGATCAACTACACCTTAACCTTTTACATAACAATTGTTTTTAGTTGTTCTATGGCATTATGACACAGCATGTCAGCACACCAACTACCATGTTACTACCTTCCCACAGTTTGAACTGCTTTGGTCATGTGATACATGTGCCACAAACTAGCATGAAGCAAAATATTACAAAACCTTTGACTCACTCTTGTAACTTAAATTGCATCGGCTATTGAAAGAATAAATATTATGTATCAGCATTATGGGGCAATCTTTTTGTTTTTTCGTACAAGTTGATGAGGTAGTATTGTTTTAAAACCTGGAAAACATTGATAATCAACCTAATTAAATAAAAGACAATTAGTTTAATGAAGATGGAGTCCCAGTGTGTACATGCAATGATAAGAAGTAGAAAGGAAGGGGTCTAAAGGGCTTATTATTTATCACTATTAAACAGGTTACATTATCATTATAAATATTGCTTGTTTACATTTTTCTTTGATCAAATGAACCAAATGTTATTATAAACGGTGTAAAGTTTCTTTCATGAATGTTTAGGATAATTATCATTATTTAGAAGAAATTATATTTGTTTACATCATTTATTTACTGTTTATGCTAGACGCCGCATTGGTGAGGCTCACTGGACTAGTGGGTAGAGTGTTCGCCAATGGTCCAGGAGACCTGGGTTCAATCCCAGGTCGCATCATACCAAAGACTTTAAAAATGGTACTTGATACCTACTTGCTTAACACTCAGCAATATAAAGTACGTATCAAGGGTAAAATGGAGCAATCCTGGGAATGGAGTAGCACCCTCCCTTACACTTCAGTGTAGTAGCTATTGACTACAGTCGCCAACTTTACTTACTTATGCCAGACATGGTTTATTTGAAGATCCCTATAAGGATCTCAGATACCTTTGATCACCCCTGAATTAATAAGTATGTAATTTTATTATTTTCCAGACTTGAAGGGATTGTATTAAGTTTTATGAAAATATGTTTCTAATTCTTTTTTAGGTTAAGTGGCCGTTAATATAAAATGGATTTCCCCTTAAGTGCTCAACATTTGGTTTTCCTAGAAAGAGTTTAAAGGCATATAGACAGATAGGGAGCTGTTAACTCTCTTGTAATAATTACCAAGTGAGTGGGTATGAATTGACCTTAAGATGGACGTCCTTTTACAGTGAGGGGTACAGTATGATATACATAGAGGGTGAGTGACAGATCTCCCCATAAAACCAATCTGAGCTGATTTTCAATCATAGTTTTAAACCTTTTCTAACTCTTCCTGAAAGTTTAGTGGCACCTTAACTGCATGAATGGATAGACATTTGGTGAATTTTACAAAGATTAAAAATCTTATGGAATTTTGAAGATGTAAATAAAACACATTTTACTTCAGTTTTTTGTGGATTGATCATAAAATTGAATAGGGAAGAGGGTTACGAAGTAACATTTTCATCAATAAGTTCAATAATCAAGAAATAAATATCAAAAGTTTTTATCAAATTTAACTTGGACAATTGCACTGATCTCTTTTGATGAAATTCTGTTTTTTATTTGCAATTTTCTAGATAAGTGATCAATAATATAGGTAAATATTTGTTTTGCTTTTTGTTTAATGACAACCTTCATGGGTTATTTAATGCCAAAATAATCCTTGTAGAAGAACACTAGTGGTGCTATTTAATCCCTAGCTGCAGGGAATAAGAGGGTTCATGCCTTTTTCCAATGGTATAAGTCTGAAAGTGAATGCATTACCACAATGGGAATTTGAATTTGTTTATTTCAAGGCTGCTGTGAAGCACTTTAGCCATAACATCATGGGGACTCTCCCTTGTAAAAATTTTCACCCCCCCACACACACCTCTTGAAATGTGCTATAAGGAAACACATTATAATGATTAATTTTAATGGTATAACAACCTGTCCATGGTTATTTTATGCCTAGAGGTTAGGGAATCACATTCGTTGTACATTCATATTTATATTTTTTGTATAATTTTTACTGAAGAGGTTTTTTTCACACACAGTCCTAAAAGATACTAATAATTTTTAAACACCTATTTGACCCATAGATGGGACCCTAATAGGTACAACCACTACAGGTCAGAATGAAGCTAGAATTAATGGCAATGAAGGGTACTCCACACTTCCCAGATCTCCAACAATGGAACCTCAGCATCAGGTGCAGTTTAGTGCTATACTAAGGACACCCCTTTTGAGAGGAGGGATCTTACCTTTTTTCAGAGGATACTGTCAGTGTATTTTTAAGCCCCCCCCCCGACTATGCACAGAAGGATTTGATCAAGAGTATTTTATTTACAAGGATCGTTTGAAGTTTTACTCCATCATTCAGGCTCATAAAATTAGGTATTCTATTGTCTGCAGTTATGGATGATGTAAGTGAGTTTTTTTCCAACTGCCATTTATACTACAGCATATTTGGTAATAAAGGCATGAAGGTGCACAATGAGGATTTAGTTTTATTGGGCAAGGGGCTGTGTACTTGATATCGGATGATTCTATCTAATCTTTACCCAGCTGTAACATGAAGCAGAGAAAGGATTCAATAGCAATTGATTTACTTTCTATAATAAAAGACAAAACGGATATGTAGAGTCAGGTAGGACAGGGTGGAGGTCAATAATGTTCACAAATTGCATTAGTTTCCAGGTCTATATGAACAGTACATTGATCTATTAAATCAATGCTTACATTTGTAGACGTCATTTAGGTGTGAAGTATTGTTTGAGAAATGAACAAATTTATGACTCAGGATTACCTTGGAGATGGAAGACTGATTTCAATCTCAAAGAAAACCCTTTTGTCAAAGTAAACACTCTAATATTTACATAATGGTTATTGTCAGAAGGAAATGAACCCAGCAATCGAAGTTCAAATCCTGGAAGAGGTTGTTTGTATTTCACATAGCACTAAAACCCTAGGGAAACATATGAATCCAACTATTCTCTCCTTCCTTCAATGGATAAATAGTAGACTTGCCTCTTTAATATTGGTATGGCAACCAGTCCAACTCTGGATTCAAAACCAGTTGTCCCCTCCTTTAAAATTGATCTTGCATTGCTTCCTGCTCATGGCAAAGGGGTTGGGTTAATACAGACATGCAAAATTCCCACCATTCTCAATTTCCATGTATTATCTTTCACTCTCAACAAAAGTTTCATATCAAACAATAAAGAAATGTTGTCAAAATTTGACAATCTTTTTAAGCATTTTTTATTGTGAATTGTGAACTAGAGCCTCACCATCAGATGTAGTTTAGTGTCATACACGAAACACTCATATTTTTTGTAGTGGGGATCTTACCCCTCTGCCAGGGGGATACAGTCAACATATTCTAAGCCTCACCTACCAGGGGAAATAAAGCATAGTTTAATTTTGGTACAAGGCCAGAATTATGGGCATCCAGTGAGGTCAAACTCATTTTTCAGTGGCAATGAATCTGCAAAAACTAGTTTTTTAATCCTTACATGACAATGGAACACCCTTTGAAAAAAGAAATAATTTGAAGGGATTTTTATTGTCAATTCAACTCTTAGCCTCTTAATCTACTTATATTGAAAATTTATTTGCTTTTTTAATATTTTGCCTGCATTTATTAAAAATGTTAAAAAACACTAGTGTTTGTTTTTAAAATTGTTTTTTTATAATCTTGAAATACTTGTTAATACTTTTGAAAGTTATAGAAATATAATCTATGATATTGGATCCTTCACAAACTTCATTTGATCAGTTAAACTTGCAACTTAAACAAAATCTTTTTTATAGTTTTTGCCTTTTACAGATTTTGTTTGTCACATCTGTTTGAGTCACATAAGCATTTTTTTTTATCTTCTGATTTTTTTTTTATCCTGATCTTTTTTTGATCAGAATGTCAATGTCATCTCTGGCGTCCCACATACCAGCCAAAAGATTGTGATAAAAGTAACAATTTTTTTAAAACTTCATTTTTCTTGCAACATGATATGAATAAGGCAAAAGCCATAAATTCAATTTTACACTTGAAGATGAATTGATTTGGTTATCTGTCATCATGTGACTCTATAATTTATACACATTAGAATCTCACATCTTTGTTCATAAATGTAGAATGTCATTTGTTTAAAAAAAAAAGGAAAAATTTGGTTAAAAATCCGAACAGACCCAAGTTACTTGCAACAGGAGCAACTCAAGGCACCAGATGTTAAGAGGCAGCTGTCATTTATCTGAGGCAGTAGGGCTTTTGAAATAGAAATTTTAAAAAATCAATTAAACAGACTAAAAACAGTTGATAACTGGGGTCTTTATGAGAAGGCAAGTAGGATAAGGTGAAGTGAATTTCTGGGTCATATTTATCTTCCCTTTTATGATATGGTACATATTTACCAGGAACCTTCTTCTTGAAGCAAATGTGACACCAAATGGAGTTTATAGGTGATGCTAAAAATAGTTCTATCTGCATTCCTATTTTTGGTGTGCCTCAGACATCAGGTACTAACTCTAACTATGCCACCTTTTAATGTAATGTGGTACACACTGTTTGGGGAGATGGACACCCTGAAACTGAACTTAGTATTTTATTCGGTCAAGGTTTGTTTAATGTATCCCGTTTCCATCTCCTTCTCCCTTTCCTCTTCAGAATCAGCGTTTCAGAATCTCCCTTCACTTATTCCCTCTTCTCGCTCTACCATAAAACAAAAATAAACTAGATAATACAGGGCACTGAAGTTCGGCATGTCCCTCAAATCCAAGAACCTTAAAGATGGCTCATTTCCAATGGTTCTTTTGCTAACTCTCTTTATCTCTAAGTGCTTATCTTTTCAAGAATTATTCAATTAGACAACTAAACTTCTTATTTTTGCCTTTTTTTTATACATTTCATCCATTACATTCTCCAGCCCTCTTCATGTGTAATATGTTGCTCTATAAAAAATGAGGAATGAGAATAGTGTTTAGATAGGTGATCACTTACTAGTAAAACGTACTGTAATCAACCTGTGACCTGTGTTCCAAACTAAACAAAGCTTAGTAAAAAGGAATGAGGAATGGATTTTGGTGAAAAGATCTGTGACTGATTCTATTACAAAAAATCTCTTTGATTTTACAACCAAAGAAAGACTGGAACAAATAAATAACATCACATATGTCACCAAATTCTACTATACACTCAATAGTGTGCCACTTAAATTTTTCATCAACTTTTAAGCCTTGACATTTCCTCTAGTTTAATGTAAAAGTGGAAAAAGTGTTGAATTGTATTGATTGATTTTAATGGCATGTCAACCAATCTAAGGTTATTTTATACCTTGAGGTTATGGAATCCCATTCATTGCATGTTTATATTTATATTGTTTAGAAGGCAGAGTTTGCACGCAATCCTCTCAAATATGAATAGATTTTAAACATCTATTTGATCCATAGATGGGGCCCTAACTGGTACTTCCACACTGAATCAGTGGACTTGGGAGTAATAGCAATGAAAATACTCCCCCCTCCTTAGATCTAGAACAAGAGCCTCACAACTTGATGCAGTTTAGTGTCATTCCCAGGGCACCTCCTTTTTGTGGAGGGGGGGATGCAGTTGGCATATTCCAAGCCCTACCAAATGAGCCAAAGAAAATGTTTATATGCTGCGAAAGTCAAATATATTTCTTAGTGTGTCATCATACAATAAAATTTTAGAAACATTAGATCATTGGATAAATGGATTTTTTTTTTTAATGTCCTGCTGGTAGGTACAGTGAGTATGTTTGAAAACCAGTTTTAAAATAATCTCAAAATCTAATAAACTGTTTTAGTCTCATTGCAAATACTTTTACATATTGTTCTTAATGTTTACATCTCCTTCCACCATATTTACCTGGCATTCGAGCGAGATTTGATAACAGGTTAGTTCCAGAAGGCCTTCCTCACAGGCAGCATCTACCCCTCGTCTACAAGCACTGAATTTATTGCCTGGTGCCTAAGGCACCCCTGAAGGAAAATGTTGATGGAAATAGGCAATTTTTTTAAATTGCTGTATGAGAGTTTTGATTCCTGCAGGGTAACTTGACATTAAACGAATCTTGTGTCAAATTCTAACCTCGTGTGGAATCCAATTAATAACTACATCTTTCACCCGTAGAAATTGGCAGTTTCTTGTTACTACCACATAGACTGATTCAAAAGAGTATGAGATGTGATGGGAAAAGTAGTGTAAGACATAAAAGATAATTGTCTTTCTTTAGATTTAGTGTGGAAGTGTGAGTGTGTCTTTTCCACTCTTCATGTTGACGTGAGAATCATTTCTCATCCTTTTTTTTTTTTTTTTTTTTTGTGACCATTCTTTGAACAATTCAAGTCACCTCTTTTCATCCCTGTTCTTCGGATGTAGACATGCCTTTTTATCTCATATCTGTTTGTTGAACAGAAGAGAGACTTTGTCTCACCTTGGCATTGAAATGTTTTAAATTTTATTATATGTGAAAATGAGCTTATTTTGTCTTTCCTTTCGTTTATTCGATGTTGATATATCAATGGATTTGATACATTAGTACATCATGCTAATATTGGTTCTTGGTGAGTGGGGCCTCTACTAAATAGCCTCCTTGGTGCTAACTCCTCCAATAGAAGCTTTTTATATTTCATGAAAAATATAATACAAATTAAAAGCTATCTAAAATGGTATCTCTTGAAACTGATTTTAATCTCATCCCTGGAAGCCTAACTTCCGTTTATATTGTGGAACTCGAATCGTATGGACGACTTGACAGTCTCTCTTCTTATATTTGTCGTATGTGGGTACCATAGCTCACCGCCACAATTAATTGAGTGTGAGGAATACAATTCGGAGACTTGTAGCAGAATAAATGTATTATGGTGTGATATTTCTTCGTGCTAAACAATGTAAAACAATTCACGATGAATTAACAACACATTCATTGCCTGGGCAAACTGAATAGAATGAATACAGAGATGGCATGAAATCATAAAAGAATTCATTATAGAGAAAAGTCTTATGAAATTGAAGAGTCCTTAATAGAATAGAAGTTGTTGTATGATGACTCACGTCAAATCATGGTACCGTACAAAGTATAATACGAGGTTTGTTGGGGCGACAGCCTCCTGTCGAGAAATCCATACACTTGTACGTACTTCTGGTTGTCGAGGTAAGATCGAAAAAAGAGAGTTTGAATTTGCCACGCCCTTTTATATAGTACTTGAGTCACGCCTCCTAGCGGCCATGAGAAATATTGTCTGGAATGCAAGGGAGATAAGGGTGTGGGTTACAATATTTAGCATGTGCACATCATCAAGAAACAAAAAGAATAATTAAAAAGAAAAAAAGAACTTTTACCAATCAACAACATCTGTTGCTACTTTGGATTGTTGACACATTTTTTGTTTCTTAGACCATCTGTTGTTTCTCTTGAAATCTCAGCTTTTTCTTTTAGTATTCGTTCTTTTAAAATCAATATGGAGTAAGGACACCATCTAAAGTTAAAAATTGAAATACGAAGGTCGGTTAAAAAGTTTATAGACTGACCAAGATATTTTCATGGAATGTAGTTAAATGAGGTCTATTTTTCAACATAGTACCCCTGGCAGTACACACACTTCTTCCCGTCGTGTTGCAGTGTTTGGATCCCATTGGTAAAAAATTCATCAACAGCAGATATGATGTTATCATATAAACTTTTCAGCATACCCTCATGTATCTTTTTTTCTTTTCTTTAACTGTCTTTTCATATTTGTTATTTCTACAACATTGTTCACGATAAGATATTTGACTCCACATCAAAAAAAAAAAAAAAAAAAAAAATACAAACAAAAATTTTGGTACCATATTTTCTGGCATTAAAGACGAAAGAAATGATTCGAAAATTTATCCTACGTCCTTCTAGCCGAGAGTTTTGGCCTAATGAGTAGAGTGTTCGCCAATGGTTCGGGAGACCTGGGTTCGAGTCATACCAAAGACTTGAAAAATGGTACTTGATGCCACCCTGCTTAACACTCAGCATTATAAGATAAGAATCAAGGGTAAAGTGAAGCAATCCAGGGAATAGAGTAGCGTCCTCTCCTACACCCCGGTGTAGTAGCTATTGAAAAGAGAGCCTTCGGGTCACTCTCGACTAAGGTCGCCAACTTTACTTATATATATATATATATATATATATATTCATATTTTGCTAAGTCAAAACAGAGGTATGCCTTTGCCCTCATTAAATACTGTTTAAGTTAGGACTTTTTCTTATCACTAAACCTTGAATCAAATTGTTATTTACTAATCTTTGCTTAATCTGGCACACCGGCTTCAAATTGCTTACAACACCTGCTTCGAAATCCAGTTGCACTATTACACTTCGAATAAATACACTTGAAAAAGGTATGGGTTAAGTAGTACCACAAGTATCCTTCTACAAGGATGATTTTGGCATTAAATAACCCATGAAGGTTGATATGTCATGAAACAAAGAAACCAAACCGTACTTACTGTGCTGTTATTTAGAATTGGTCACCCATCTAAGTACTGAATTGGTCCATCACTGTTTGGTGATCTGACAAGAACTGATGCTTGCAGCGTGATTTGTAAAGTTGTTAAAAGCACATCTTCAAACGAAAATCACGTCCCCCCCCACAGCATCTCTCTCGCTTTCACACACACGCATGCACACAAATCTTTTACCAGCTATTTCAAGCTAACCAGCTTACAATAAGAGGTGTGGGATGATGTCTCTGTTACAGAGGTTTGTAATTAGCACACAAAACACAGCAGCAAGCTGCAGGGTAGGAGAAGGGTGTCCCCACTGGCCTATTATACCAGTCACTGATAATCCCTCCGAGAGACAACTGTTAAACCTATACAACAGTCCTTCTGTCCTGGGAACTGCAATTAGCTAGCTGGGACATGGATGTGTGGGTTAGGGTAAGGAGCTACTTAACCCTGATTAATTGATAATCTCTTTGACAGTCAAAGAAAAGCAAATTCTTGCTGAAAGAGACAGACAGACAGACAGATTATCATCGTTCTCTTCTCATTCCATAACCCGTTAATATGACAACAGGAAATACAAAAGATTTTGATTAAAGAAATCGTTAGATATTTTAATGCTTTATTTGAAAGATTTTTTTTCTCTCTCAAGATATTGATTACAAATTTTGGGGTTTTAACTGCCAAGTTTGTGTAAATCGAAATAAATACCTACAAATGAAATTGAGAATTCAATCTGAATTTTTAAAATTTGAATTTTGTTTGCCGGGGTTTTTAATTCATTTTCTATTAGGCCTGGGGTCTCAAAATCAAGAATTCAAAAGGACCATTAGAGGGACAGACACAAGGGGGAAAAAGTGATATGAGGTGGGGGGGTCTATAAGTTGTAATGCTAATCTGCAATTGGCTGTTTTGTTTTGGGGGTTTTTTTTTCATCAAAATGTGCATATGACAGGAAATGGAATATATGAATTCGTACTAAATGTAGGGAGACAAACTTTATAATTTCGTTTCACTTTTGGTAAATTCTTAATTTTCCGTTTTCACTTTTGACAAATTTCGTTTTCATCCATTTTATTGTATTGCACTAAATAGATATTATGGAAACAAAAAATAAAACCAAATTTCAAGTTTTATCACATTCAAAGAATTAACAGATATAATTTTTGATTATTTAACAATCTGCTATCAAACGTTTTTCTATTCTTCTATTTGTGTATGTTGCATGTCATCTCAGATACACCTTCTCCATGCCAGTATGAGATGTCAAATCTATCCTTTCTCGCGGTATGAAACAAAAACAAAAAAGTTCCACATGTTCTGATGTCTGAGTTAATCTTCTATAATCTCAGTCACCCCCTCCATCATAATAGATCTTTGAAACAAGCCTATACAGATTTCAATAACATTCTTATAAAGATTTTTTAATGTATATAAAATTGGATCATTTCTACTTTTAGCTTTTGATTTTGGAGTGAAAGTGGCTAAAACATTAAAGCACATTCTATTCTTTTCTAGGGAGAAATAGGATCAGGAGCGAGGGATAAATAACCTTATTTTAGGAAAATTCTTGTCACGAAATTTATTCTGCCGTGTCCTTTAGGAAAGTAGTTTGCCGGTAAACCTTACTTTTTAAATTAAATTACTTTTTATGGGAGATTTTTTTTTTTTTTTTTTCATAATCTGAATTGCTGAGGTTTGTTATTTATTAATTTAAAAAAAATTCTGGTAAAAAAACAATCAATAAAAAAGGCCATGGATTTTATTTTGGAGATTTAAAACAAATTATATCTGACGGCGGAGTCCTATCCCTTAAAATGTTTGCAATATTCAAAACAGAAAAACTGTTTTGTTTTGTTGTTTTTCTTTTCTTCTTCCTTTGAAGATTTTGAATGACCACTTCATATAGCCTGTTCTTAAAGGGAATGTGTGGCAGGTCTTCATACTCAACATTATCTTCATAAGCCCTGTCATTTTAAGATTTATCCTTCTTGAATAAACAGAACTTATTTATTAATATAGATTAGCAATAAATCATAATTTAACACTGAGCTTCATGGATACGGAAGACAAGTTGTTAAGAATCTCATTTGTACAAAGCTTTTCTAAATATCCTGTATAATATCTTGATAGTAATCTTTCTCATTTGACTGGGTGAGTTGTCCTAAATCAACATTTACATCCATTGGTTGTCATAGCAACTAATGACTCATAATGTCCTGTCATCTCACTTGTTTCTTTTAATATTTACTTTCCCGAATAAAGAATACAGCAATAGTTATTTTTTCTTATTTCTCTCAATACAAACAAATATCGACACCAACTCTCATTTGTCTTGCTGAACTGTTTTAATTTCTGTGTAGTATTCATTTGGTTTTATGGCATATCAACCATTATTGGATATTTAATGCTAAATTCTATTTTTATACCTATACCAAATATATATGATTTGTAAACACATTTTGTAGATCCAAAAAGTTAACTGATCAAACAGTTCTATTTCTAACAATTCAGTTTAACATAAGTCAGCAAAATTAAATGGTTCCAAGTATTGTTATGTATCAATATCAATTCGATTAAACAGTCATTCATTAACACAGTTAAATGATCAAACAGTTCAGTTTAGCATTAGACATTTGTTTGCACTCTGTTCAAATGTCAAACGGTTCTATTTTACCCATAGATATCAGGTGCTACCATTCCAGGCCAGGTTGAAACTGGGAGCTACAGTATTACTGGAGCCTTATCATCAGATTGTTTAATGTCTTATCTAGGACACTTGTTCGGGAGGGGGTCTTACACCTCTACAGAAATGTTGTTGGTGTATTCTACAACCTCATCTGACTGGCCTAACATGGTTTAGTGTCATATCCAAGACACTTGTTGTAAGACCTCTACAAAGATGCAGTCGGTGTGTTCTACAACCTCATCTGACTGGGCTTTATTCATTTAGAGATCTGTGTGTCAAAATAGAACCGTTCACAAGTTGAATCTGATGATGAGGCTCTAATAATACTGTAGTTCCCAGTTTCAATCTGGCCTGGAATGGTAGCACCTGATATCTATGGGTAAAATAGAATTTGGTTTGCATATAAATTAATGTGTGGGTATTTGTTTTTAATATTTCAAACATTATTAGTAAGACTTTTTTCTTTAGTGTCCAGAAATGTACATTTACATATGTCTAAAAGCTGACATACTGAAATATTGCTGAATAATGGCTTGAAATTTAATTTGACTCATTTGTAGGAAAACTTTAAAAGTGTGATTTTATTAGAGTTTCATTGTATAAGTGTTTCTGTATATAAAACATAAAACCTGGATATCTGGTTTATAAATCTATGTTTAGCTCTCTCTCTCTCTCTCTCTCTCTCTCTCTCTCTCTCTCTCTCTCTCTCTCTCTCTCTCTCTTTTATATATATATATATATATAATAGAAAAAATGCAAATAACAAAAGTTTTTGCATAAAAAAGTGCTCGATGCTATTATGGCAACTACATGGTGTCTCAAAAGAGATGCAACCCGTATGATAATGATTTATCACTGAGACAAACTCAGTGGCCGTCATTTGGAACACGCCCTGTAAAAATGCATCCTTTCAGCTAGAGACATCAAACCAATGTTTTTTTTGTAATTATTATATTAGCTTCCATGACATACAATCTTTTTTTTTTTTTTTTTTTTTTTTTTTTGAGTTTCTTGTTTTGGTAATAAATCATTATCATATTAATGGGTTGTAACTATTTTGAAACAGTTTTGAATGATTTCATCCCCAAATAAATAGTGATGCAAAATATTTTTCCTCTCTTGTCCAAGGCATTGTGATTGAGGATTAATAGTTGTTATGATATACTATTTTAAAATCTGAAACCAAAAAAAAAAGAATACAACCTGTAAAACATAAGTTCCTCAATTAGTCTACATTACACATACATTTGTGCGGCTTTCGAATGACATACGGAGTTAAGTAATGCACAACGTGTCAAAGCACCAATTACCACAATACTACTGAAGACAGCTGGTACATTCCATGTCTTTAACTGCTTTGGTCATGTGATATACACGACACAAACTAGTACGTAACAAAATAGTGACAAACTTTTCACTCACCCTAATAGAATCCTGTTACATTGTTCCATTAAAACCTAGAATAAGTGACTTCTAGTTTCCATGATTTTAATATATATATATATGTATATATGTTTGTGGGGGGGTGCTAGGATAGCGTAGACACCGAGTCAATGGTGCTTGGTTACTGTCAGTTTCTTGCTTATGTGTTTATCTAATCCAGTCTCACTTGGTCTGATGAACTCATAGGCAAGAAACTATAAATAGGCGAGAACTTAATTGGTATAGCAAACTATATTGATATTATATATATATATATATATATATATATATACTAGTTGTACCTGTAAAAATTCAGCATGCACCTATTTATGTGTAGTTAAATGATGAAAAGATCTGAGATTAATTGTCATTTTTTGATTTTTTTAATCAATATCAACAAATAAATTGAATATAAAATTTTAATAACAAAAAATATTGAATGATAAAACTGAATATTCTTTTTTGTAGTAAATATGTTTATCTAACTGTTTTTAGAAAAAAAATTGTGAACTTTTGAGGTGGGCGGTTTGGTTTACAACAAGGCTAACATTGCCGGCTTGCAAGATGGTCAAAGCTGATAGCAATACTATCAAAACTAGAAATAATTGCAAAAATCATCGACAAAACACACATTATGAAAACAAAAGACAGAATTGGTTATTAAAAAATGAGTTAAAAATGAATTAGAAAATATTAATTTTATTATAATCTTCATAACCTAATTGTTATTTAAATATCAATCATTAAAGCAAAATATGTTGACTAGCTAACCCCATTAGGAAAGAATTTTAACCTTTATCAGGTTATATAGCAGACTATTAAGGAACTTGTTTGAGATGATAAGGGATATTTTGGTGAACTATTTTAAAGAGACCCCATACTTAGACAAAAAAGAAAGAAGTGGATACAAAGAGTTAAAAAAACAAAACTTTCAGAACAAGTGTATATGAAATACCCTGCAAAGTACTCTCCAAAAACATATTGGAGGAACCTCAAGATATCTTAAAAAGAGAATATATAAACATTACAGAGCTATAAAGATGGCTGATAACCCCCATGATTTCATAAACTATAAAAATAAAAATAAAAAGCATAGTTTTAACCTAGAAAAAAAACTGCATAATCACTTCAGTACAAAACAAATCAAAACGTCAATGCGTAGAGTCTGCACTAATTTCACAATATCAAACTAGCAAAAATCTCTATCATTTAATGTCTCCGTTTTAACTAAATTAATATCAAGACAAAATAAAATATGAGTAAATAGAAATGAAATAGATAACATCAAGGGAGACTGAGTGGCAACAATATTTTCTTTCTTTCATAGTAAAAAGTAGTAAAGTTGGCGATCGTAGTCGAGAGCAACCAGAAGGCTCCCTTTTTAATAGCTACTACACCGAGTTGTAGGGGAGGGTGCTACTCCTTTCCTTGAATTGCTCTACTTCACCCTTGATACATATTGCTGAGTGTTAAGCAAGGAGGTATCAAGTACCATTTTGTGAGTCTTTGGTATGACGCAACCTGGGATTGAACCCAGGTCTCCCGGATCATTGGCGAACACTCTACCCACTGGGCCAATGAACCAGTTTGTCAGGTATATCTTAAAATATTAATAATAAATCCCAAACCATATCACTTTTAAGTAACAATTTTCAGTTCTATTGTATTGTAATAAAATTATCTCTATTCATATCAAGCAAATTCCCTGATTTATATTAAAAAGAGAATCATAAGACCAGGAGAAGCTGGATAAGCAAAATATTTTATGCAAATGAATTATTCTTACAATTTGTTTTTCATCTTTTCAGTCGTACTTTTTCCTCTCTCTCTCTCTCTCTCTCATATATATATATATATCCTAATAATAAAAAAATCTGTCAGTTGGAAATAAAAACTGAAAGTGCTTAATGCCCAATTGACAATGTAGTATTAAAAAAGTCAACTTTTAACTGTGTGCTCTCTTCACAGTAATTTTCGTTTTATATGGGTTACACCATCATCAGAGGAAAAAAAAATGAAACTTGAGTTATTTAAAAGTGTACAATATTGTAAATTTATTTTCCCATTAAGTTGTGGGTAAAGCAATAAAATCATTTTTGAAAAAAATTGGTTTCTTTTTGGATATATTTCATGCATGGAGGCGCTCTCAGTGTAACGAATATTGGCATAACAAATGGAATCGGCGACCGGAGTTCAAAACCTGGACGAGAGGCTGTTTGTGTTTCACTTTGGGCTAATGCACTTTCGAATGGCATGAATCCATCTCTTCTCTTCTCGCTATGGGTAAATAGTAAGGAAGAGTGGGTTCTTTAACCTTGTTAGGCAACCAGTCTAGGAGAAGGAAAACTCTAAATTCAAACCAGTTTTGCTCTACTTGAAAATTAACTTTGTATCCCATTCTGCCCGTGATTGAATGGATTCCTTATGAACCTAATGTAGTACAATAAGGGATAAATTTGTCTTGAAAACATTTTTTTAGTGTAGTGAGTTGGCTCCTCACTGAGTCCCCCTATTACTATGATCTTGTGCTAAATTAAACTAGGTTTCTTATAGAACCATTTATAATGCACCCAAAAAAGAATTTATCAAATAAAACAAAAATTGAAAATTATACAATTATAACTTCAAGAAATTAGAATGCAGATAATTTTAATCATCAAGAACAAAGTTGAATGACCTCGTATTTTTAGATCCAATAATCATCCCAAATTAGAATCTGAATTCTTAGAGAAGAAAGAAATCCTTTTAGTGATCCAAAGTCTACTGCGGATATTAACCAATTCCATGTATAATATTAAACAAGTGATTATTTGATCATTGCTCTGCCAATTGATGAACTACAAGTGCGTGTCCAATTTCTTTGTATATTTATTACTATTCTAATAAATCAATATCCTGGCATCTGGTGGCTGGGTGGAAGAGATTGGGTGAAGGGTTTTGTTACAGTTAATCATTACATGATAGCATTAATTAAAAGTGATGAGCTATTATTGGAAGCTATTGGTGTGCTCTCCTTTACCTGCTGATATTTGGATAGCGCAATATGGAATGATAGACAAGTCCGTGGCTTATCTCTTGTTATATAATTAAATAAAGCCAGTATTTCTCGTAGTACTGAGGCTGTTCCAATTTCTGGTGTGATTTTCTGGACTGTGTAAGCATTGATGCTGATTGGATGACGATTGAACTTTACTCTTCTGTTCATATTAGACATCCTGATCTTTAGCTCTTTATGCTTGAATAGGCTTTTCACTGTTAGTAAAGCTTAGAATACGCTCTCTGTATCTCCTGAAGGGGATTAATACCCAACCCATCAAAGGGATGTATTGGATATGACACTATACTGCATCTGATGGCGAGGCCCCAGTTCTGGAGATCTAAGGAATGTGGAGTCACTCTTTCATTGCCATTGTTCCCAGGTTCCTTCTGATCCGGAGTGGTAATATTTGTTAAGAGTCCCATCTATATGTCAAATAGAACTGTTTGAAAATTATTTGTATTCGATTGGACTGTGTGCAAAAAAATCCCACTTAAACAATGACAAAAAATGTAAATATAAACATACAACGAACATGATTCCTTAACCTCTAGTCATAAAATAACCCTAGACGTGTTGACATGCTGATAAAATCAATCAATCATTTGTCTTTCTCTTTGAAGCCATAGGAAATTAAAATTGAAATGTTCATGAATTCATGAAAAATGACCATCAATACCTGTAGGACGTCATAAACTCGTCTGATGACAAATCAAATTGACGAAATAGTCGCGGCTCATTTCCCAGGCTTCTCAATCTCTTGTTACACTACTGACTGTTTATTTTACTAACAAAATATCAACTTTGCCATTGATAGCTGTCTTAGTGACGTTTGTGAATTCTGTGTCCTTTTGTCTGGCCTCCATATTTCCGGGGATTTAGCTTTTGGGTTGGATAATCAAATATCACAGGTCACGGGAGTTACATTTCTCAGTAATTAATGAACAAGAAACTTTCGACCAATTTTTTTTTACCAAAAAGTTTTAAAAGATAAACAAATAATAGCAAAGAGAATCAAAATTATCAAATAAAATTCAGTACAGTGGATTAATTGATTTATTGATTGATTGCTTTTAATGGCATGCAACCAATCAAAGGTTATTTTAAGGAATCACGTTCATTGTACGCCCTTATATAGTTTCTTAAGAGGAATTTTGTTTTACACACGGTCCTATCAAATACAAATAATTATTAAACAGATCTATCTGACCCAGAGGTCGGAGCTTAATAGAAATTATCACCCCAGGTCAAAATATACGCGTAAGTAATGGAAATAAAGGGCTACTCCACACTCTGATAATCTCCGGAACTAGTTCCTTACCATCAAATGCTGTTTAATCTCGTACTCAGGACATACCTTTTAGGGTCTGGGTAGTCTTACCCCTGTGTAGGGGATGCAATCAACGTATTCTAAGCGCCGGAAAAGGCGGGCAGTGCATTTGAGATCATGAGCATCCACTAAAAGTGACCATCAAGTGATATACATTCTCCTTCTCCTTCTCCTCCTTGAAGTATACCTTCTTACTGAGAATGAACAATCATCGCTATCGGTAATTTTAAATTATTGATAGCCTTTTTGTTTCTCCAAAGTATTCGGCCACTCACTTAACCATATATGTGTCTTTCTATTTCATCCTCTCTCTCTCTCTCTCTCTCTCTCTCTCTCTCTCTCACACACACACAGACTGATATATTTGTGTATGTCACTCTTCTCTTTCTTGCATGGATCTTTAACAACTCAAAGGAATGTTTGCACTTTGCTTTACCTACCTACCTACCTACCTACCTACCTGATAAAGTAGCAGTCACATACCCTGACCATTCTTAGTGTTAGTGTAAATCATATATAAAAGGTGTTTGAAAAATTTTGAAATTTGAGTGTTTCAGCAAAATGCATATAATTTGGTAATCTAATAACTTTATCAATTTTATTTCAAATGATCTCAAATGTTTAACGTTTAAACCGTTCGTTCTTTTCCTGTGAATGTAATTTTTATAACTGAAAAGAAAAACCAGAAAACATTAATCATAGAATTTTGAGTTGTTTTTACACATGGTTTGAATATATATATATATATATATATATATATATATATATATATATATATAACATGCCACCTTTTAAAGCTTTGCACAATTTTTTCCTTTTTAGGGATTAGGGGTGTCGGAATCGTACACAACAACCAAATGAAAATGGCGGGAAAATATATAAAGTGCTTAACGCTTCTTTGTATTCTTAAACAGAAATAGTTCTAAATTTAACTTTTAACTTATCGTGTAAAAATGACTTGAGGTAAGCAAGGGAAACCTTCTCTCGCACTAAAGCAATCTTTCTTTAAGATTTTCTATATCTTTCACTTCTTTGGCAAAATATGATACGAGGTCATTTTATCGTAGATTTTTTGTTGAAAAATACATGATCGCAGACCTGGGAGTATTCCCCAGACTCGTTCTCTTTTAGTGCAATAATGGTGAGGTACTCTTCAAATGGCGCTATTACTCGGTCATCACTCACCGACCTACAGTTAGTATTATTTTTTTCTAATTTATATTTGCTTCGAGTTTTCCTCCTACTCTCATTGAAAGAATCGTCTAACTTTTTATGTAAGTTTTCTGCAATATGAAGCACACTTTAAAAATTCTCCTTGAATGATTTTATTTCAGTTTGTTATACTACTATAATGGCATCGTCCTTCTTCACAGATGCTTGAACCCTCTCTTTTTGCCCAGTTGTTTACTAAACTGCAAAATGCTAAAAATTACGCTTGGAGAATTGGAGAAATATATATATATATATATGTTAGATCTATTGATGATGTTAGTTACTAATCTCTTGGAAAAAGTAAGTCTATTCGATTTTTTCTATTACCTGTTTTTCTTTACCTTGAGTATTTTATGATTCTGTGTGTCAACAGGCTGAAAACAATATTCCATGATGAGGTTCATTTTTAACCCTACACTCAGTACAAATCCGAACTTAGACACCGAAAAATATAATTAATAGATTAATTAATTTTAATGGCATGTTAACCCGTCTGGGTTATTTTATGCCTGGAGGTTAAGGAATCATGTTCATTGCATGTTTATATTTACATTTTTGTGTAGTAATTTTTCAAGAGGATTTAACTCGTAGATGGGAACCTAACAAGTTCTTACCCAGTCGGCTAGGGCTGTAGAATACACTAACTGCATTTCTACACAAGGGTAAGACACCCCCCACCAAGAAATGTCCTGGATCTGACACTAAACTGTGTCTGATGGGGAGAATGTCATTATTGTAATATAACAAGCTGAATGATCTTGGAGCTTTGGGAAATGTAGCCATTCATTGCCATTACTCCCAGGTCCACCCTGACCCAGTGTGGTAGCACCTCTTAGAGTCCCATCTATGGGTCAAATAGAACTAGTCTTTGGTATGATAGTTAACTGCATCTGTTGGTAAAACTTTTGTCCTGGAACCCTGGGGAATGTGAAGCACCCCTTCATTGACATTACTCCCAGGTCCACTCTGATCCGGAGTGATAGAACTTGTTTGGGTCTCACAAAACTGTTTAACCATTTAACTGTGTGCAAACAAATGACTGAGGTTAAAAATTGAATTGTTAATGTTACATAGCAATACTTGAGACCATTTAACTCTGTGCAAATAAAACTATTTGTGTTGAAACTATTTAGCTGTGTGCAAACAAATGCTCAATGTTGAATAGAATTATTAGTGCTTGATAGAAATACTTAAAACCATTTAACTGTGTGCAAACAAATTAATTCTGGCTTGTTTAAAATGTTACGAACAAACTATTCATTTACAAATCATATATTTGATATATATGGATAAACAGGATTTAGCATTATAATAACATATGAGGGTTGATATACCATAAAAGCCAACCAACCTTCCAAGTTCTACAACTTCAGGTCAGTGTAGACCTGGGAGTTATAACAATAAAGGAATACTGTATGCTTCTCAGATCTCCAGAACTGGAGTCTCACCATCAGATGCAGTTTAGTATCAGAGTAGACCTGGGAGTAATGGCAATTAATGGGTACTCCACATTCCTCCGGTGTCCAGAACTGGAGCCTCATCATCAAATCCAGTTTAGTGTCAGAGTAGACCTGGGAGTAACGGTAATTAATGGGTACTCCACATTCCTCAGGTGTCCAGAACTGGAGCCTCACCATCATATGCAGTTTAGTGTACCAAAGAATAGAAAGAGTTTTGTTCATTCAGCCAAGTGGTTGTTGTCATTAAATTTAGTTTGATGTCAAGCCAGAAGCCTGGAACACTCAACGAGAATCGAACTAACAAATGGCCAGCTTGGCTAACCCGCTAATCATTTCCACCATGCGAAATGCTCTTATCGATTCAGTTGATCTTTTCCTTCATGTCGATTACATACTGATGAAGATGTTGAATAATTCCCCTCCTCCTCATCTTACTGGGATGAATAAAGGATAGAATACAAGTTTTCTGAAGCAGAGCACTTGTCTGAAGAGATGGTCTCAAGTACAATACGCTGAGATTTGTACTGAGGTCACACAGTGATTTTTTTTTTTAAATGAACTTATTTATTTAAGGAAATAAATGAAATTATTTGAAAATTAATTGGTTGTTTATGTTAGTTTGGTTTGGTTTTATGGCATATCAACCATTGTAGGTTATTTAATGCTCAATTCTCTTTATACATATATATTAAATATAAGATTTGTAAACACATTTTGTTGATAATGTTTTTAAACAAGCCTAAGCTCATTATTTTGCTCACAGTTAAATGGTTCCAGGTATTGGCTATGTAACAATTCAATAAAACATCAGTTACACATAGTTAAATGATCAAACAGTTTTATTTCAAACAATTCAATTTTACATGTCATTTCTTTGCTCACAATGAAAATGTCAAAAAGTTCTATTTGACCCATAGATAGGACACTATCAGGTGCTACCACTCCAGGCCAGAGTAGACCTGGGAGCGATGGCAATGAAGGGGTACACCGCATTTCCCAAAGTGTCAGCATTACTGGAGCCTCACAATCAGATTGTTTAAAGTTATATATCCAGGACACTTGTTGGCGGAGGCGGGGGTGTCTTAATCCCCCTCCGTAGAGATGCAGTCGGTGTATTCTACAGCCCTAGCCGGTTGGTCTGGTAGTTTAATTTACCAGAATTTCAAACAGTTGAAGTTGTTACAATGATGAATTCCAACCATATTTTAAAATAGCCCTGTCGACGAGGCTTAGAGTATATCTCTTCCTTCCACTAAAGGAAGGTCTTGATATGAAATTAAACTACATCTGATGATTCTGGAGTATTACTCTCATGTCCACTCTGACTTAAAATGGTTTTACCATCTATAGGTCAAATGGATCTGTTTAAGAATTATTCATATTCGATAGGACCGTGTGCAAAAAAAAAAGAAGCCATCTTAAGAAACAACTACACGAAAAATGTAAATATGAACTGATATTGAACACAATGCATTTAGGCAAAAAATAACCCTAGACAGATTGACATGCAGTTAAAATCAGTCAATCGTTTAAAAAATAACATATTTTATTTAGCGAAATGTGCAACAATATATTTTCAAAAAGACCCTTTTGTCTATATATGATGGCCATTTCCTGTTTCGTCTAAAAATATGGCAGTAACATACAAGAATCCTCTTCCAATGTCATAACTTTGACATTTTTTACAATTCTTCATGCATCAAAACGAGGTTGTATGTGTGTGGGCCTAGAAAATGTTCTATATTGTTGACAGCGGCGGTTTCGGGTATGTAATAATGAGGTACACAACAGGAGGAATGTCGGCAATGTTGTTATAAGCTGCTCACTGGTCGGAAAGTATGGGCCATTCTTAGTAGAATAAGCCCCTGAACGAGGAGAAGACACCTCATCGTAATGCAAGCTGCTGTAGCAAATCACTTACTACCAAGTAGTGAGTTTGATTCTAACTAGATGCTCATACTTGTGGCCTTGTGCCAAATCTTAA
>OY757934.1:200000-202500 GCA_963585895.1 Sepioteuthis lessoniana
CTTGGCTACCAATATATAGGCACCTCGCCTTTCCCAGATTCGTTTCACTTCGCCAAATCACGCACGAATCCAAAACACCATCGTGACTGAAAGACTCAGACATCATCCACAAAAATATTGGAACAGGTCATGCCTTTCTTTCCTTTATTCCATCATCTTGGAACTCTAATCTGCAAATACTGGCCACCACAGGCCTTCAACGATTCCATGGGGAATTCTTCTCTAGAATTACTTCTTTTGCCGTCTGCAAAAAAACAATCTGTAACACAACTTGGATGAATCTCTGTCCTAATCTCTGGTCAGCCCAAGCTTTGCTCCTAAACAGAAACCTAAAAAAAATATTTCCTATTCCATGAAAACCCAATATTCTAAAAAAATTTAGAATCAATATAATTATAAATATTAGTAAATCCTCTTTCAATGGTTTTCGTCAAATTTCATAATATGAAACAGGAAAAAAATTTCTAATGTTGCCTTTAAACTCAAACAAACTCACAAATTTTCACTTTACAACAAGTCAAAACAATATTACAATCACAGTTCACAAATGTTCATTTTTCATTTCTATTTTTTTTTCCATTTATGTACTGTATATTTTTTTAAAATGTTCGTTCTTTTCTTTCCTTTTTTTTTCTATATGCTGTGTTCAACAGTGTTCAAGTTTCTTTTCTTTTCTTCCTCGTCCTTTTTCCATTGTCCTGTACCTTTTGGTGTTTTCTTTTTGGTTTTTTTTGGGGGGGGGCATTATAAATTACTCATTCACTGTCCTTTTTTTTTTCCAAACCTTATATATACCTCTCTCTGTCTTTACTTTAATACAATAACTATAGGTTCGCTTCCCCGTTTATTCAATTTCAACCCATATTTCCATAAGATAAGCTAGGTTTATTACTAAAACTTTCTCAATAACTTATGAGTACTCTTTTTTTTCTTTTTTTTTTCTTGCACAAAATATCCCGGGTGTTCTTTCCTAAACAACCCAAATTTTTATCAATTTGGCCAACAACATTTCCTAATTCAAAACAATTCCAAATCCGAGTCTGCGAATCTTCGCACATACAATGAGATCACCAAAATCTTGCACATATACTTAATTACCTAATCTCCAAAACCCTGTTTCAAAATTCAAAACTAACCTACTCAAAACCAAAAATCGAACCCCATTCCAGGGGGAATTCACAAAATATCCAGTACGACAAATTTTCTAGAATTTTCTCATCCACAAAACCTGGTATGGCTTCTACCAGTACCCAAAATTGATTGTCCCAACTTCACAAATATGCAAAAGTATATGCACATTCTTCAGACAAACCACCAATGTGCGAAATTCCAGATCTTGGATTGAAATCCCAATCTCTAATTACTATTTGCCAGGACAGCCTGACAAGTTACTATAAAATTTCATTCATAAAAATTTTGTTTTCTAAGAAATTCATTCATAAAAATTTTAAACTCAAAAGTTTACTTTATGGCTGTCAATCATTTCAAAGCCGGGGCCATCTTTCTTTCTTTTCTTTTCACTGCTACCTGCTTGTCTGTTTCCCTTACTCTCTCTCTCTCTCTCTTTTTCTCCCCCTCACTACGATACAATATTACACATAGCAGTAATTGTCATTTTTCTATGCTTAGGGCTCAATCTTTTATCCTTCTAGAAAGGCCCTTGTCATTAAAACTCATGCTTTCACCATTATAATCAATTTGAATTCTTTTTTTCACGAACCCAAATATTAATTGACAGCAGAGAGATAAAAGTTATACAATGAGCAATTTACTTACAGTCTCTTTGGTCTTTTCTTTTCTTTTCTTTTCTTTTCTTTTTTTTGTTCTTCATTGCTGGTCTGTTCCTGTTTTTTCTTTTTTCTTCTTTCCATCCAGCATATTGCAGTTTTTCCTTTGTTCTTTCTTTTCTTTTTTCTGTTCTTTGTCGTTGGTCTGTTCCTTTTTCTTTTTCGCTAGAATTTTTCTAAATTTCCCCTTCCAAGTGCCGTATTCTACTTACTATTCTTTCTTTCCAGCCGTTCGTATGATCGTCTACTCAGGCTTGAAACCATGCTATGATAGCATGACTGGCCCTATTAATTAATCAAATAAATCAAATTAATACATGTTGTATAGCCAGGAGCACTATACGTACACATATACATGCAGAAACATATTCAACACAATAAGGACACACTTCTTTAGAAAAATATACCTCTCACTTTATGTGCACTGAGTTATATAATAATTTGACGCCCACTCTTCTTCCTGCGAGCATCACAATTTCGCACTCAATTCAACCCGTCCACAGTCTAGGTTATATCCTGATATTCCTCAACCAGATGCACCTGCTATTTACACTGGTGTATTTCCTATTTTGACAGCTTGGCCATGTTGAAGGTCAATATGCAACGATAGCATCAGTAGCTAAAGACATTTACATACATTAGCACTGGTTTCAAGATTAATTCTATTAATTTTCTGTTGCATATTCCTAATATGTAGTGCCTCTAGAATCTGT
>OY757934.1:207722-292722 GCA_963585895.1 Sepioteuthis lessoniana
TATATGTATGCTTATGCATATAGTATATGTATAGTATTTACATACATACACACGTATGTATAAAATGCAGTGTGTATATATATATATATATATATATATATATATTTATATATGCATACTGTTTTTTACACACATATGTGTATTTATATGTATACTATACAAATACTTTATATATACATTCACACATATGTATAAAATACAATGTCTCTCTATATGTATTTATATATATATATATACTGACTGTATTATATTCATACATGTGTATGTATATATATATATATATATATATATATATATATATATACACTACACATAATATATATTTACATATGCACACACTGTATTATATAATATCTGTGTATGTATATATCTACTATATATATATATATATATATATATGCATACGTAGACAACATTTTATATATATGAGTCCATGTCTTTGTTTACAATATATATGTCTATTTATCATATATATATATATATATTTATATATAATTACATATATATTTTTCATACATATATATATAGCGCATTTTAGATATATGCATATATATATATCATATACATTTAACGTATTTTGATATATACGTTGGGGTATATATAAATATATAATATGTATGCATGTTGTATATGTGTATATTTAGATGCATACATACCCATACATTTATATATATATATTTATGTATATGTAATATATATGACTATATATACATATGTAATGATACACACCCATATATATATATATATATATACATATATATAACTATTTATATATAAATATATATACGTACGTATATTTATGTTTGTATTATTATATACAAACGCATATATATATGTGTGTGTATATATATATGTATGTATGTGTTTTCATATGCATATCTATTTATATACATGTACATGTTTACATATTTACATATATATAAACACACACATACACTCACATATTCCCTCATACATATATATATATGTTTATATACATGCAGTATTTGATAGCCGCAGAATGGGAAATAAAAGATTTTCTAAAGAATATTACTTAATCGATATTTATTTTTTGAAATAAATTTCTTTTGAAGATTAGTGAAGTACGTTTTTCAATTTTACTATAATTTTTTTGCTGAAATTGAGGTGTCCTTACATGCCAGAAAATACAGTAACAGCCAATTTATTAAATCTTGTTCACTTTTTCTACTCTCTCATAGGATATCAATTTTCTAATTAGCCCTTTAAAAATATAATTAATTATTTATTTATAATTTTAATTAATGTTTCATTTTTTTTTAATCAACTAAATGCTGCTAAATATGAATTACTTTGATGCTTTTGACTTCAAAAATCCTCTGCTAACGAAATATAATTAGAGATCCTATTTTGAAGTTGGGACCAGCTGGATTAAGTTCAGGAATTTAACTAGGAACTTTGTAATATTAAAGTAAATCATTAGATTCCTCCTCCTCCACACCTGAGAATCACTCTAACAAGGAAGAACTTTTGAGAAATTAACAAAGCTTGATAATTACTTCCAAAGAAAAATTGAGGAAATTTTTGCCCGTGAGTCTTTTTTACATATTAACTTGTGTTTAAAATGCATGATATTTTCAGTATGGTCTTACTACTACAGATTATATATATATATATATATATATATATATATATATATATATATATATATATATATATATATATACCATTTTGTTTGTGACACATGTTTTTATGCACTCCATAAACATATTCAACACTTCTCTTAATTCTGAGTTCAACAATAAATCCTTTGTGATATATTGACCCAAATAAAATATTTTTAGACATCACAGGAGGTAGAGGATCCATAAATCCTTGTTTCACTCTTTTCAGACCAGTAGATTTTCTTTTAAAAGATTTATTTCTGTAATCACAGGTTTGTGAACCCAATCGTAAAATCCCTTGAGCAAAATTAGAGTTAAGGTTTTTCTTTTCATAAATATGATTACTTTGAGTCTTGTTTTTTTTACTAACCTTTGCTTAATCTAACACATATGCTTCAGGTTACTTACAGTATCAACTATTTTTTTAGTGGCCATTCACCTAAGTATTAAGTTGGCTTGTTGCTGCTAACTTTGGTAATCTGGCTGGAAGCAGATGAATATTTTTCTCACTCATAACACTTGAGTATTGTCGATTTAAAAAAAATTTTCTTGAAGCAAAGACAGTGTGGTCAGTACAATCATGTTCTTTTAAAATCTATATAATCTAATCAGCATATCATCTTACTTTAACATTTAATTCTGATATCATCATGACAATTACAAATATCTTATATCAGTCTGTTATATGATTCATTTTCAACAAGTTTAATTGTATAAAAAATACTTTACTGAAGTAATTTTTTTCTAATAATAAGATTTTTGTATTTTCTGTTATTTTGTTTTAAAAAATATTAATTTTTTTTAGGTTTTAAGTGTATGTTCAGTTTTCAATGTGACTTCTATAACAACGTGAATATGTATTTTCTATTGAACTTATGAAAGTGAGGTTGTAAAATTACTTTCCTTTCAGTGATTATTTTTTATTGTATTTTTTATTAAAAAAAAATTCTTTTTACTTTTTCTTATTTTGACATTTTGAGAATAAATAAGAGTTACTTAAAATGATCAGCAGACAGTGATTTGAAAAGATGAAAAAAAATATTAACAATTTAGTTTAAATTAAAACCTCCTCCTCCTCTCCTCCTGCTTCTCATCATCATCATTATAGTAATAATAATAATGATAATAGAATTTAAGTTGTAGTTTTGGACAATGAACAGAAAGTGAGGGTTCATTTTGCTGTAACTATTACAGTGTAAGCTGAACCCCCTCCTAAAAATTAAAAAAGATTAATTTTTCAAAATTTTCAGAGGATACAATGGTCTTATGAACTGACAGTATCAAAAACTGATTAAAAAAATAAACTTTATTTTTCTATGAAAACAGTGAACTTACTTAATCTTGATCACACACACACACACACACACACACACACATATATATATATATATATATGTTGTATTAATATCCATAGTTTTTAAATTTTTTTACAGAAATTAATCTTTTAAAGTAGTGCATATAGAGTAAACCTCCATTTTCTATATAATATCTCTTGATTTCTCATAGCGACATTATTAAACAATGAGATTAAACATAGAGAAGTAATATATGATTTTTAGTAAGGAGTTGTTACTCTTGTCAAATTGTTGACCTGATGGTTGGTTTAGGTTCAAGTCTAGGAATGGTTATCCAGACTGTGGCCAAATTTCAGGTTCCCATCTTCTGAATGCCAATCTTTTTGTGTCATTTTTTAAAAAGCAGATGATGATGATAGTGGTGGTAATAATGATAATAAGGATAATAATAATGATAAATCATTGTTAAGATCAGTTAGAATACTGAGAAGAGTCCTGGAGACCTGAGGAGACTTACTGTCACTCAGATTCCAGTGAAGAACTCACAAGGAGTGAAATAATAACAACCTTTTCTTTAGACAATATTTGACATATGTGGCAGCAACAATTTTTATTTTGTGATAACCTGCTCTTTTTTAAAATTTTTATTTTCTTTCATCAGTGTATGTTCCAAACTCAAATAGGCAAACAAGTGCCAAGAGAATGAATTTACTTTCATTTTAGAAACAAGCTGTAAGTTTTAAGTTTTATCATTTTTGCAATATTTGTCCAAACAAATCAAGAAGACATTCTGATAATTGAATTAAAAATATTTTTAAATATAATATTTTTGACAAAGTTTAAAAGTATTGCTAATTAAAATCTATTAATTTGAAATAATATTTGAATTTCATAGATTACTCTAGTATCTAAGAGCTTATCAAAAGATAGTGACACCATATTTAATACTATTATTATTATAAATATTTCATTGAATATTCAAATAAAGTGATGAGTAGTTATATAAATAAATATTTACAATGTTTAATCTGGTTTCAGTTGAAATTTGTGATGGTCTGTGTGACTAATGTGTTGAAACATTTAGTAGCAATGTATTCTGAATAAATAAATATGACTTTTTTATTAAAATTTTAAAGTTTTAGATTTTTTAAAATGATTTTAGACTGCCAACAGGAAGTATTCTTGATATTTAGTGTTCTAAATTGTCAAAGAATTTACAAAGTTTTGCTTAGTTTTCAGTTATCTATTGGGAATTAGTGCTTTGAGCATGATTTGATGACTGTATATTAGCATTCTATATTATCAGAGTTGTCAGTGAATAAATGTATGTGTTCCATGAAGCTTAGCAATCAAAATTTAAAAAAATGTATTTTTAATTCTTAAATTTAGAACACTAAACTGTCTCTTGGGATGTTAAACTTTTAAATATTAAAAACAAAACAATTACAAACATCATTATTATTATTAATTTTTACTTGTATTTTTTTCCCCTTTTAAGTTTTAGTTGTTTATTATTTACTGTTACTCAATTAGCATTTAAAAACAAATTACAAACAGCAATGATAAAGGATAAACTCTTCCATTTCAATGCATGTTCCCTTTTGTTTCATCTAAAAATTGTGTAGAATCTTAATTTATTCACTAAGAAAATGAATTAAAAATTATTGAACTAAGAGTCCAGGACCATTCTGGCATTAATTAGAAAATCCTAAAACATTCATTTAATTGTTTTAGTGTTATTATATAAATTGCCATTTGTTTATATTGGACACAAGTGAAAACTGAGAGAATTAACAGATCAGATTGAAGCCATTTTCATTTTTTTTTTATTAAAAAAAAATAAAATTGATTAACTAAAATGAACAAAAGATTTGAAAGAATAAATTAAAACTGATTTTGAATTATCTTTCAAGATCACACCTCCAGTATCTATTTTTACATCTCAAGAACTTACTATCATCTCTGTTATTATTAAACAACTTATAAGTATTTACTAAGATTAACTTAGTCTGGCACAAGGCTATAAATGTGGAGCAATCAGTAAAGTCTGAACATGCTAAAGCAGTGAATAGTCTGAAAGGCTAACCACAACTCTGTGGCAAGACATTTCAATGACAACATATATTAAACAAATGCCTAGAGAATTCAACCAATCATTTTTATGCATCTTTCATTCAATTTTCATCCATTAAGATGTCATATCTCTGTTATATAGAAGGAATGTCTGAGGAGTAAAGTACAAAAACTTACTAATCCAAAGTATATTACCATATAAATAAACAATTGTATATATCTGTATTACCTGATACACCTGTCCCATTGGTGCGGAAGCACATAAATACCAAACTCAAAGGAGGTGATGTTAATTTGATTGTTCCTCTGTCAATTATTTTAGGATTTCATGAGATGATGACTTTCTGATATCTCAACTTCTTGTAGACAATTTCATAGACATCTCAAAGTTTGTGCCCACAATGATATTGAATCAAAGCTTCAACATGTACACAATATTGTCAACAACAACAAAAACAACAACAGAAGAAGGTAAATGCTGTATGCATTCAAACTTTGGTTCAAGATGATTGTCTGTGAAAACTTCATGATGTAGGGCTTAGGATATTGTCTTATTGGATCCTAGAACAGTTGACAATTATTTGAGGAGTATAATTATGTGCTCATATACTAATGGAATAAATACATCAATCTCAGTGGTGACTACATGGAAAGGTAACATAGTAGTTCTGGTAACATATGCATAATGTGTTATTTGTATGGTAAACATGTTGAATTAATTCCTTACTTTTTGGACATTATATATATATTTATATATCTATCTATCTATCTATATATATATATATATATACACACATGATATGTGTCTTACCCTGATTATTTATCACTCTCACTCTCTCACCCATTCTCTTTCTATATATGTATATGTGTGTGTGTGCATGCACATTTCTAATATATATGTATATATCTTTTATGAATATATAAGCTACATAAGCAGGCCCTGTTCCAGACTAACACAGTCTATATTAACTTTTATCAAATATTGCATCAAAAATATTTATTCAATTAAAATAACTTTTATCACCAGAAATTTGGGACAAGTAAATATTGAAAACTGATTTTACTTTTTTTGGCATTTATTTACCTATTTGCTTGTTTAAACCATCAAGTAAGAATATCAAGCAGTCAGATAACCTGCTCCATTTGCACACACATAACAAAAATCACCTCATTTGCACTCACTCAATTCTACTGGTCATATTTCTTTCAATACAAAATAAGATTCGTATTCGTACATATTTGGACCTTAAGGACAGATTTCTCTACTTTAATTTGGATTTTTCTTTTTTCTGTTATATCCACCAAATAAGTGTATATTAAATCAACTTCTTAGTAAAAGTATACATTTTACCTACCTGCAGCTTTTCATATTCTCCTGCCCTATTCAATAACCTGTATTAAAGTGATTTACTGACTGTGTGATATCACCATATTAACAAAAATATATCTTTTCATGTATCTTAGTTGCTTTAAAAAAATGAAGCCAGTAGTGTTCACATAGCCCTGCAGTTAAGCTTAGTTTCTTGATTTATTTTAAAAGCCTACCGTTATCATTAGCCTTTATAATTCAATGTGAATGAATTTATTCCATCATTGTTTTTTTTTATTTTTTAAAATATTTTTCTTTTTCTTTCATTATCCAATATTTCCTCCTCATGAAATGGAGCAAAAATATAATTCAGAAAATTCCATTATATATATATATATATATATATAAACAAAAATATGATAAATGACCTCGATCCCCAATTTTTTAAATCATTGCTCCGTGACCAAGGTGAAAGTTATCTCCCCTTTGCTACCTGTTTTGTAAAATTGTTTTGAAAGCTGAATAAGCATTTGTTATTATGAATGGCGTTGTTGTTATTTATTCAATGATTGAATCATTATTATTTTTCATTCTAACTAAAATGTTTAGAATGAATTTTACAAGAACAAAAAGCAGTTTACGATAAATCAAAACCAGTAATTAAATTTCCATCAAAATTGTATTTAAAGGCCTCGTCAATGAACGTTCCTTTTTTTTCGACAAAGTTTTCGATTAAAAAACAAAAAACAAAACAAAAGCAATAATTTTTTAATTCCAAAGTCCGCACTTACCTTATTGTTCTGACAGAATCTTCAACTGATGTCTTGGGTGCCCCACAAAGAGGAATGCTGACGGGACACAATAATTTTTGGAATTACCCATATAAATCACCGATCTTATGTTGAATTTGCCTCCGTGGAGACAAATTAATGAACATGTAAAATGCTTTTTGTTAAAAATTTACTTTTGTTAAGCATGAACCTTTTTCTTTTTTAGAAAAAAAAAACAACTAAATTTCTTAACAACACATCCTACTTTTATTGTGAAAAAATATTCAAAATGGGCAAGTGTAGGTAAGTGAATGTATTTATGCTATTTATGGACCCCGACAATTTTATGTTGAGTTTATGTATATTGAATAAGGTTTAATATTTCCCACACGTTTAATGTATAGGTTTGATATAGAGTGTTTTAGAAAAAAGGTTGAATAGGGCATAATATAAGCACATGGACAAAGTGGTAAATGAAGGAAGCCAGTGAAATAAATGAGTGAAGAATATGCAACAAATGAGTGAAAGATATGAAACGAATGAAACGAGTAAAGGTTGTAAAACGGCGCGGACAAAATGAACATTTAAAACAAGGCGACGAACAAAAACAAATTTATATTCTACAACAATTTGTAGAGAAGAGGAAAATCTCGTATTTTGTTTTGGTGCGCTATTTAATTCAACACTGAATTTTACCCAATCAGGATGACATATCCTATTCAGCCCGGACCTTCATTTCCGGCTAGCAAAACGGGTGAGCAGCCAAAACCACTCTCTTCGGCTTGAGACGGCGACCAGAACGGACGTGTCTCTGGTCGCCCCTGCTTAGCGATGCTTTTTAGCTAAACAAGCCACCCAATGTGGACATATCACTGTGGCTTTAACCCTAGCAGCAGCAACATGGACACTCAGCGAGGGAACCTTCTAATTTATGGATTCTTTGCGTCTAATATATTTTAGACCAAGGAATCCCAGTTGAATATGAATTAGATACGTTCAGCATGCCTTCCACAAGCACCACAAAAATTTACTATGTCGATCCGAGCGCCACTTCGCTCTCGACAAGCTCCCATTTCACCTCTGGTCACATTAATGGAGATAACGCCTACTCTTCACAAATACCAGACACACAAAACTACACGGTGGCCTTGAATACTTCCCTCACACGTCCAACGACACGCTGCCATCTCAACATCTAGCTAAGCCATTTCGTCTCAAACATCCAACAAGCCTAAACACCACGAGTCTCGCAGCACCAAATAAAGTATTTTCGCTGTTGTGTGTTGTTAAAGCAATAGTCTCGTAATTCATTTATGTTGCCTTAAAAAATATAGCGCTAAACAAATAACAATATCACAAACCGCTATAAATTAAATCTTACATTGATACATAAAAAATATTACTAACTCTACTAACATAATAATAGTGTGTGTATATGTGTGAGCTCGTGTGTGTGTGTGTGTGTAACACAACTAAGCTACAAAAAGAATTGCAAGTTTAAAATGTCCTTTTTCTATGGTTAGAAACGGACAGTTTCTCAGAGACGGGAAAGCGTCTCATAGTCCTTGTATATGAATGTCTGCGAGGCCCATTCATGGTGTTGCTGCTGCGGAGAATTTTGGTCAAAGAGAAAAAGGGTGCTTGAAGACGACGTATTTATAGAAAATACCGTCTTGTAGGTGGCTCAAAGACGCAGGACTTGAATTTACGTGCGCCGACGTAGTTTTAAGCATATCACGTGGTCCTCCTGGCCAATGGTTTCCCGAGATTGAATATTGAGCGTCTGCCATCTTTGTGGGAACAAGTGGCATACCGCCCAAAATAATTTAAAGGAGTGTAAAGTCCTATACAAGCAATTGAAATTGCCATTAATAAAGCAAGGAACTTTCTCAATAATACAAGAAGGAAGGATAAGATATTAATTAGCCATTTCCAAAGATTACTGGATATTACATGCTCTTGAGGAAGCTCGAAGAATATATCAGCCGAAATGTTAAACACAAGTCTGAAAATAAATGGAATAAGTCGCTAAATCAAATTATACACTGAGGAAATATCTTGTATTAATGTCACTGGTGACATATAGCGAAGAAGGTGAACAATAACCCTAACCCTACAATAGTGAATAAGTTAAATAAAAAGGTAAATGAAGTTGTTGCAGAAATAGAGTCCCCGCGGACTTTCTCGAAACTTATGTATGGCACTAGACCTTGGTGTCTAGTTCAAGCCATAACCCGGCATAGGTGCCCGGACCCACATTTGGGTTCGTGAAACTGCTTGCCTCATCAGGCTCACATTGCTCTAAGTGAGTCGATGAGCAGCATAGGCCAGCAGGGTTCGAGTCTCGGCTCGTTCCCTCCCCTCCCCTTTATCCCCACTTTAATCGGCCTTCGGCTTTTGACCATGTGTCAAGTCGTGTCTGGTGGGAGGCAGCGACAAATAAACAGAAGTCCCCGCGGACTTTCTCGAAACCTATGTATGGCACTAGACCTTGGTGTCTAGTTCAAGCCATAACACGGCATACGTGCCCGGACCCACATTTGGGTCCGTGAAACTGCTTGCATCATCTGGCTCACATTGCACCAAGTGAGCCGATGAGCCGCATAGACCAGCAGGGTTCAAGTCTCGGCTCGTTCCCGACCTTCCCCTCCCCCTCATCCCCACTTTAATCGGCCTTCTGGCTTTTGACCTTGTGTCAAGTCTTGTGTGGTGGGAGGCAGCGACAAATAAACAGATGTCTACGCGGACGCTCTCAGGGGCCACTCGGCTCCACGCGGTTTGATCCTACGTTATCGTGGTTGCATTCACCTCACCGCCATTTCTAGTGGCAGATTCAACACCTTTTTTTCTCTACAAATCGCCTTGCTACAAGGCTGAATCCCACTTCTTGCGGTTGATTCAATCTCCTTTTTTTTTTTTTTTTGGATCGATATGCACTCCGCTCGTCCGTTCGGCCGCGCAGCGCTAAAGGCACGGGTTAGCCTTTAGCTACCACTTTGCTACCTGCGCAGCGCTATAATAACGCCAATCTTAGCCGCGGCCTCCCGGCCTGTTCGCTCAACAGTGCAGAGCTTTGGCGCCCAAAGCCTTCGTTACCGTCTGATACGCCTGCACAGCTTTGGCGCGAAAAGCCTTAGCTACCGTCCCTACTCGTCCGCACAGCTTTGGTGCAACAAAGCCATAGCTACCGTAAACGATACGCCTGCACAGCTATGGGGCACGACAAAGCCACAGCTACTGTAAACGATACGCCCGCACAGCTATCTGGCACGACAAAGCCATAGCTACCGTAAACGATACGCTCGCACAGCTATGAGGCACGACAAAGCCATAGCTACTGTCAACGATACGCCCGAACAGCTATTTGGCACGACAAAACCATAGCTACCGTAAACGATACGCCCACACAGCTAGGAGCACGACAAAGCCGATTTGCTCGCTCAACTTCGTATGTGTTAAGGCCTGGCAAAACTTAGCCACGGCTCCCCCGTCCGTTCACTTGGTCCATAGTAAGTAAAGTAAAGTAAAGTTAGCGACCATAGTCGAGGGTGACCCGAAGGCTCCCTTTTCGATAGCTACTACACCAAGGTGTAGGGGAGGGCGCTACTCCATTCCCAGGATTGCTCCACTTTACCCTTGAACTGTACCTTATAATGCTGAGTGTTAAGCAAGGTGGTATCAAGTACCATTTTTAAAGTCTTTGGTATGACTCGACCTGGGATTGAACCCAGGTCTCCCGGGCCATTGGCGAACACTCTAACCGCTGGGCCAGCTCCCGCAATGTAGTCCACGTAACGACTCGCTGTTACAGACTACCCTAGCATTGCAACATCTGGCTCACGTAAGACTCGCCGTACGAGCTAGCAACCAAATCGACACCCCCAGGTTAACATAACGTACTGTCAAAACCGGGGTATCGATCTACCGACCACGATGCCCCAGAAATGCAGCATCTAGTCCACGTAACGACTCGCTGTACAGGCTAGCAACCAAATCGACACGCCCCCAGTTAACCCAACGAACTGTCAAAACCGGGACATCGATTCCAACGACTCGACCGACGTCAGCTACCTGCAACGCTCGTCCAGCTGTATCCAACGACCCGACCGATCTCAGCTTACCCGCATCAAACATCCAGCTGTATCTCCACGACTCGACCTACGCCAGCTACCCTCGTCGAACTTCCAGCTGCGCACAACCACGACTCGACTATACCAGCTATCGACATAACCCATCCTAGCTGAAGACCACATACAACCTCCACGGACTTTACACACACGTTTGTAATTCCGACAATAAATCGTCACTTGTGTTGTATCTGTTACCTTGCCTTTGTTTCCTTCATTGTCTTTGGTTGTCACTATTTGCACGCATTAAACTTAAATACATTTGCGGGGTCGACACGCTTATCGACTCCGCAACACAGTCATTCTTCACCAAGCACGCCACAAACACCAAAATGCCGCAATTGCTCCATGAAAACCTTAAAAACCCGGATGCGATGTAAAGACTTTATTTACAATTTGTACAAAAAATGGTTATGATGGGTATGGGAGAAAAAAAACTGAAAACTATCAGCTTTAAACTTTCGTTTTCATTTCTTTTCTGTTTTCAGTTTGATCAAAGGAATCTACGGGACTCATTTAATTGGAGATACCCTTTTGAGAGTCGCTGAACTCTTCCTCCCTCGACAAATTGACGAACCCGAATTTTCCTGGGTGGCGGAGAATGTGGTGATAAAGGAAGGAACTATATAATTTCCCTTACTTTCTGGGAACGAATTGTTCCCCTTTTGTTTAGTTTACTGGTGGGTGGCCATTTTAGCCGTGACTACATCTAAGACCAATTCTTAGTTGAATAAAGCTTTTCTTCAAGCTTATCTGACTTCTTTAATTAATTGCTAGCTCTAACATATCAATTATTACAATTTATTCAACTAAGAACCAGAATGGAAAAATACCTCAAGCCGGAACGACTGGAATTAGACCCATCTAAACCCGAAGCTGCAGACACGTGGAGACATTGGAAAATGACTTTAAATATCTTCCTCGGGGCCGTCTGTGAAACTCAACAACCTACTTCCATAACAGACAGATTGAAATTGAAACTGTTAATCAACCTCCTTTCTCCGGCTATTTTCAAACACATATCTGATATACACGACTACAGTACGGCTATGAATGTCCTTGAAGAAATCTTCGTGAAACCTAAAAACAGCGTCTTCTGTAGACGTTTGTTAGCGACTCGTCGGCAACAAACAGATGACAGCGTAGACCAGTATCTACAATCCTTAAAAAGACTCGCTAAAGACTGTGATTTTCAGGCTGTTACGGCAACACAAGCGAGAGACGAATACATCAGAGACGCGTCTATCAATGGAATTACGTCCAACCATATCAGGCAGAGGCTTCTAGAAAATAAAACTCTAGACCTGAATACAGCCTATGACCAGGCTCTCACGCTAGAAATGGCCCAAAGGCAACTAGCGTCGTATTCTCAATCGAACTCCCTAACTGCTTCGGTATCTACTGTTCGGACCGAAGAAACTGACGACTGTATATCTGTGTGCGATGAGCAACGTACTATAGCTGCTATTTCCGGACCGAAATGTTTCTTTTGTGGAAACCAGAGGCACGACAGGCCCAGATGCCCAGCCAGAAACTCAATTTGCAAAAATTGTAAAAAGAAAGGGCATTTCGCTCGTGTTTGTAGATCTCATACGGTGGCTGCTACGGTAAGTCCTTGCTTGCTTCGTCTACTCTTAACTTCTCAGTCTCTCTCGTTCGTCCATGTGTGGAGAAATTAAAGGAGAACCTGTAAAGATACTCGTTGATACAGGAAGTCAGAAAATTTTATCCATCCCGATAAAATTAAAAGACTCGGGTTGGCAGTCACGCCAAGAACTCAGAAGATCACCTCAGACACTGATAAAAGCGAGTCAACCCATTGAAAGATTGAGTGTAGACTACAAGGGACCTTTACCTTAAAGTTCCCGCAATCGCTACTTACTAACTGTGGTTGACGAATACTCCCGTTTTCCTTTCGCTTTCCCTTGTTTCTGTTTTTGGAAATCCTTCTTTTGTTCACTCAGATCGAGGAACAGCCTTCATGCCAGAGGAACTAAAAGGATTCCTACATTGTCGAGGCATCGCTACCAGTCGAACAACTGCTTTTAATCCTCAAGGCAACGGACAAGTAGAGAGATACAACGACATCATCTGGCAAACGGTGAGTCTGGCTCTCCGATCAAGAAATCTCTATTGTTCATTGGGAAAAGGTGTTGGATGTGGCTCTCCACTGCATCCGCTCATTACTTTCCACTTCCACTAACTATACTCCAAAGAAAATCAGCTACTAGAGATTCCATACCTACATGGTTAACAAAATCCAAATCGGCTCTTCTGAGGTGCCATTTACGTGGAAGTAAATATGAGCTCCTGTTGATATACTCGAAGTCAATCCAAACAATGCTCATGTACACTTCAATAATGGACGAGAAACAACTGTGTCCTTGCGTCACATAGCTCCTCTTGGTGATGGAATGAACAGCTAAGATACGGAACCAGACCCTATGCCAGGGGACCCCCAAGAACTGGATGTCCCTAACCCGTCTAACGCTCTTCCTCTTCTACAGAGTACTACTGAAAACTCTACCACTGAGAATTCAGTTCTTGCTATTTCTCTTCCTCCACTCTAGGATGATTCTCAGAGGACTTTGTCAGAAGACGCTGACTCACTAAATCTCCGACGTTCTAGTAGAACCCGCCGAAGACCTCCTTATTTAACTGAAAACTATCAGCTTTAAACTTTCGTTTTCATTTCTTTTCAGTTTTCAGTTTGATCAAAGGAATCTACGGGACTCATTTAATTGGAGATACCCTTTTGAGAGTCGCTGAACTCTTCCTCCCTCGACAAATTGACGAACCCGAATTTTCCTGGGCGGCGGAGAATGTGGTGATAAAGGAAGGAACTATATAATCTCCCTTACTTTCTGATAACGAATTGTTCCTCTTTTGTTTAGTTTACTGGTGGGTGACCATTTTAGCCGTGACTACATCCAAGACCAATTCTTAGTTGAATAAAGCTTTTCTTCAAGCTTATCTGACTGACTTCTTCAATTAATTGCAAGCTCTAACATATAATTTATTACACTGAATTTAATATTTAATTATAATTCTAATGACAATTCTAAATTTCAAAACTTTCCTGGATTTTTTTTCAATAAAATTAAAATCAAATAAAACAAGGAAAATTTTCCCGTTTGGTTGCCCTCCCATCCCCCCATCTGTGATATGGAGGCCGACTGTTTTTCGGTATCCGATGGGGACCGAAAACAAGCCGGGCGCTCCCTAAGCTACAGGGACAAAACGGAAAAAAAAAACGCGGTGAGGGACACGGCGAGGAAGAGGTAACACGAATTACAGTGAATTTCCAAGATCTTCAAAAAAGATGGGGCTGGAGTCAGGGTTAGGGTACAAAAAAGAATGGGGGCATGGAAGATTTTGGAAGCTAACAACTAGATGACGGGGTCATGTGCAGGAAGTGGAGGGAAGTATGCTTCTAACGTTTCTCCCTTTCGTACGACCAGGCTTACTGCATACACCCACCTTTTGTCGAATGTTATGCAGTTTAAGCGTTTTCTATCGCATCTAATTTTGACCCTAAGCTGATGCCTAAAGAAAAAAATCAGATCATGATGAGAAAAGTTTGCATCGTCATACAATCCCTTAGTCCAAATCACCATTCTGGTCACAGCTAGGATCGTGAGTAACGCCACACGCTTCTCATCCTGATACGGAGGTAAAATATTGTCTACGACGTAACCAACCTCGAGCAACACTAGCTGCTTGGGTTCGATGCGGGTCATCCACTTTCCGACGAGATTCCAAAACGGACGAACCCGCTCGCAGTAGTAGAAGGCGTAAGTCAGCAGTAGGCGATTTCTTGCTCTTTCCGGTCAAATAGCTGTAATGTCTAAAGCCCGGCTCGTGGGTAACAAAAAAAAAAAAAAAAAAAAAAGAACGGAACACAAAGAGATGTTATCAGAATTTATATTTCACTTTTTATTGCTTATTTAGAGAAGTGTAGCGAATTTAATAAAACGAAGGTAGGCAACAATACGGCAAGTAATTTTTGTTCTTTCTTCAGACCTCAGAACTTGGGTAGGACCTTCGCACGCTCCTTTCACCGTGAGAATAACAAAACACACATCCGCTACCCTATAAACTTGAATGGCCAAACAAGAAAAATATAAGGTGAACGACTACTCAAGTTTAAACCAGTGCAGCAGGAGAAAAATTGCGTTTTCAATTCGGCAGCTACTACATCCTGAGGTTACCACGAATCCTTCCTCTATCTTTCTCTCTCTGCGTCTTCTCCTCTTCACGTCTCGAACCAAAAAGGAAGAAAACTGCGCCCCGAGAAGGCTCGTTGCGCATGCGTCACGAGACTCTCGCAACCTTAAGTTTTTCCGGCGAGATTCCCTCCGAGCATTAACACACACTTGGGTACTACGCTCATCTGAGTTTTTTCCAGAAAAGGACACTCATCTCTTTAATCTTCTTTTCCATTCCACTTGTGTTCAACGAATAGAATGTACCGTTTATATATATATATATATATATATATATATATATATAAGGATTTCCTAAGTATTCGGTTTTTTAAAAAATATCAATAACAATCTTTCACAAGTTTTCTCTTTAAAAAGTTAGAAAAGACATTCGCTCCACAAAGTTGTAAGTTGTTATAAAACTGTTAAACGTATATTATCGCTTGAAGAAAATATTTTCTTCTTCAACTCTCTCCACTCTTATGAATTCTGCATTTAATGATAGAAGAACTTTGCTTAACCCTTTTAAATATTCCTTATACAATATTCGCACTCCCCAAAATTCCAAATTTACACTGAATACACGCCTAAAACAGTTTTTCGCCGACGTAGTGACTTGATCCACATAATGTTTGGTCTTCTTAACCAAGAATATGGCTCATCGGTGTCGGCCGAAACCGAAAAAGTACGGGATACTTTCAACAAGAAATAAATTATAACCAGAGTTTCTGAACCGACGACTGAATGTTGACCTTGTTGCGGGACGGATATGTGCGTCCATCTGCGCACAGTTTTTATGTACGTTGTGTGATTGACAGAGGACTGAACAAATGACAGAGACAAGTGGATAAGTTTAAGTATCAGGTTTTATTGTGCGAATTGTACTCGAAAGGTGTAGAATCGCAGTTGTATCCTGTCGGTGCAATCTCTGTTGGTTGTTGAAAGTCTGTGTTGGAGAAAGTCGTAGACTTAGCTGTCTGTAAGTTTATGGTGACAGCGCGTCTCTTGAAGGTGAAGATGGTCTATGTGCTTGGCGCAGATAGTAGGTGTTGCTGTATGGTCAGTGGAATGTTCTGTCTACTAAGGAGATTCATACAAAGGCACCAAGACAGAATAAATGTCCAATTGTTTATTCGAGTATTGGCTAGGAAAACTGAAGAACTTCTATGTGATGTAAGGGGGGGGACTTTGCATTAGAGAGCTCTAGTAACCTAATTTCATCCCCTTGGTCATGAAGTTACTTTCTCAATTACAAATGGTTTATAAAGTCTTTAAATTTTTCTGGTTTTTTCTTTGTTCTCATTGGCTGTTCTGATGGTGTTGGCGTTCGTTCCTCTACTTGTCTGATCTGCATTTGTATGGGCTGGACCTATTGAATTATTGGTAGGGTGTTGAGTTTCTCTATATGGTCTATGTTGGTCTGTTGGGATTATGATGTTGTGTTAATCCCTTGAGTTGGTGTATTATACGTGGGCCATCTCTATGGTCTATAAACCTCCCCGAGATGTCGTCTGTTGCGTCTTAGCAACTTTCCATCGTTCTGCATTTTGACGATGTAAATGCGTGATTCAGTGGATTTATCTATCACTGTCGCTGGCGGCCATGTATCATTTTCCTGTAGGATGGATACTTTGCTGACTATTATCAATTCATTATTATCATTCTTTTGCATTCCTGTTGTTGCAGTGTTGCTGTTTTTTTGCTGTTGTTGTTCATCTGTTCTCGGATTTGATTATGCTTTGGGTTATTGGTGTTCAACAACGTTGCTATCCTCGTCCTTATCTTCCAACCCTATAGGATTTCTGTAGGTGATGGTAAATGGCTGTCAAGTGAAGTTGTTCTTAGGCTTAACAGAGCCATTTCGTAGTCCATCCTTGGCTATTTTGCTCATTCGAAAGTTATTTTTACTGTCTGGACCATAGTTTCTATGGACCCATTCGATTATGGGTATCTCAGGCTTGATTTGATGCGTATGAATTCCTACTCTGTTGTTAAATTGTGGAATTCATTTGACACAAAGTATCTGGCATTGTCTGTATAGAGACGTTCCGGTATATCATGGACAGCAAAGATTGCTTTGAAATATTCCATGCAGTTTGTGCATATCTCAGTCATCATTGTTTTGATGAATAGCATTTTGCTGTACTGGTCAGCAATAGTTTGGAATTGTTGGCTGTTAAATTAAAAGATATCGGCTGCTATGTTTTGGAATGGCCTGGTTGCATGTTCTTTGATAATCATAGTTTCCTTAATATTTTTTCTTCGGTGTTCCCTACATATGTCACATGATCTTAGAACGTTTTCAATATCTTTGCCCATTCATCTCCAATATACGCTATTTCTTTTCTTTGCCTCATGGATTCTTTTCAAGACGATGTTTTGCATGCTTTTTGGTATAACTATGCATTCACCTTTTGTCACTAATCTATCTTGCTCCAACAGGCATTTTCTCGGCGGTCAGTAGCTTTTTATGGGTTTAGGAATGTGTTGTACATCCTCTACCCACCCATAAATTAACACTTGCTTTTAATTTTTAATTCTTCGTCGTCTTCGGTATCTTCTTGCAAATCTGCTTGTTTCTGTGCTGATATATTAACTGTGAGTATACTAAGGTCGAGTTCTGTTTCCTCACCTCGTGTTGGCTGTGTCCTCGATTAGTAGTATGGAATTTTCATGTCTATTAGTGGTCTGTATATGATTTTTGCATCATATGGTTGCAGTCTTAGCAACATCCTTTGTGGTCTTGGGGTGCCTGTGCAATATTTTTATTTTGAATGTTCTCGTGGTATTTGCTAGGGAGGTGTAGTGAAGTTAGCTCTTGGAAGAGGTGTTTGAATGAGAAGGCATCTGTGATTGGTTTGTGGGCTGTGCTGGGTTTGCGACTGTGATTTGTTGGATTCCACTTCGTCTGCTTTGGCTGGTGGTAAGTACGCAGACCCCACGTTCGGCGGTTTAGTTGGGTGGTGAGGACACAGACTCCATGATCCTGGGAGAGGAACAGATCCTACTTCTTCCCCGGGCTCGAGTGAGTCCGGGCGCCTGCTTGATTTTTGGGTTGCTGCCTGCTGTGTTTATATCGTGTCAGCCGTTGCTGCACTACTAAGTCGAGTGAAAGGGCTTATGTACACAAGTTCCTTTATTAAATATAAGTAATAATGAAATGCTTCATTATACTTTGAAGAGGAACCTTTAAATATAATGTATTTTATTCTGTGGTTATAAATTTGTTTCCGAAAGGCTAGCAGAATGAATCCCGTTCGACAAATAGTTCGGTGTCAGTAATAGAAGTTCGCTTCGAGACGGGTGCACTACGTTTTGTTATCTGACGTCACAGGTGACTCAGCGTTATCTCTGAATCAGGGATTTAAGGTTGAGTTGGCTGGACGGGTACGACAACCTTGTATGTTTGTCGTCTTTGGGTATATGGGACCGAAGAAAGGATTTATCGTGGTTGTAGTTAATTGTTGGGAAATTCTGAGGTTTGTAAGCTGACGCCTTTTCTTCTTGTTGTGTTCTTTTGTCTGTCGAAGCTGTAGGGGAATTAAGGACGGAAAGAAAAAGATATGGATACCGTTAGACTAAAATCTTTTGTGGGCGTGGGGTTACGACTATTCTGTGGTGTGAATGTTTTCTTGAACCAGTAGAAATAGTCATGCTCCCCCAGACAAGGCGTTGAAGTATATTATGGACTCATCTTCGGTCGTGTCAAATGCGCCGGTGGTTTTCAGGATTTTCTGGGTCGTTGTCAATATATGACAGCTTCGTGAAGTTGGTGAGGGCTGATTTTCCGACGTTTAATACCTGTAAAGAGTTATGTTTGGTGGTGATATTTTTGCTTTTTTTCTTTGTACAAGGTTCATTAAATAAGTTTCCAGACTTTTTTCGTATGGGCAATTTTATTGATAGTACACACATGAAACTCAAGTCCCCTTCGAAGTTATCTTCTCCGGTTGCAATGTACTTGTACCGTTCCAACAACTTCTGGAAGGCCCCAAGGAAGTCCTCTTGTGTGAGTGTGTCAATGACCTTCGTCACAGCCTCTTTCATCTCCTCAATTGTCTCATAACTACAGCCTCTAAGTTTTTCCTTGAGCTTAGGGAATAACCAAAAGTCACAAGGAGCAAGATATGGGCTATAGGGAGGGTGAGGAACTGTCTTGATGCCCATCTTGGTCGAATAGTCTGTGACAAGGATGGAGTTGGGGACTGGTGCATTGTCCTGGTGGAAATGTCACTGACCCGATTTGAAAAGTGCTGGCCTCTTCCCTAGGAATCTCTTCGTGGACTCCCTTAAAACCTCAACATAGTATTCCTTGTTGACTGTCTGTCCAGTGGGAACCCAGTGTATGCAGATCATGCCAGTGCTGTCAAAAAAAGGGATCATCAAATATTTGTGGGTCGATTTGCACTGTATGACCTTCTTGGGTCTGGGAGAGCCAGCATGCTTCCACTGGGAACTCTGTCTCTTGGTCTTTGGGTCATAGCAGTAGATCCAACTTTCATCGCAGGTCACCAGATCATCAACTGCGGGATCTGAATTGATCAGCTCGACCATCTCCCTGCTGTCATGACAACGTCTTTCTTTCTGATCTTCTCTGAGCATCCTTGGGACAAACTTCTGCATCTTCAGTTCCTCGCGAATAATTGTGTGTATAATTCCCACACTGACATCAAACTGTGTACTTATTGTCTCTATAGACACACGACGGTCCTTATCCATGAAATTCTTTATTTGGCCAATCTACTCTGGTGTTCTGACTTCCTTACTCCTCCCACACCTCTCATCATCCCTCACAGACTCCATGCCTTCCTTGAATCTCTTATGCCACTCAAAAACTGATGCTCAATTCATGCAAGATGGTCGAAAAGCAGTCCGAAGCATTCCATACGTTTCTGTGGCATTTTTTCCAAGTTTAAAACACAATTTTATTGCATATCGTTCTTCTAAAGTGTCCTCACGTCCAGATAGCAATTTTGAAATTCACCAGCTGTGACAATCAGGCTTTAGTAGGGTGTATTCCAATTCCTGCTGTAGCTGTTCGTTTGAAACTGAAATCATAAAAATTAGTCAGTCATCTCATAAGATGTATAGTAATAACATACTGAATTTTCAATCGTCTACAACAATATTAAATGCCTGTACAAAAAAGTCTGGAAACTTATTGAAGGTTCCTCGTAAAAGACTTGTCACTGGGCGAAGTGTAAATGTTCGGCATGGATCATTGATAAAAGTTGATTAAGCTGATGAAATGTCTTAGCTGCCTAACAGAGGTTGGTGTCGGTGAGTTTTGGATGGTTTTGAACCCAAGTAAGATGGGAGGTGCCGACAACGCCAATGTTATGTCTAAGAAAATGAATGCAAGAAGAATCAAAGACGAATCTCTCTAAATTGATCCGGTGATAAAAATGAAACAATTTCTGGAACACTTTGTGAAGGAGTTGATTGTGTTCGTCGATATTAGGACTGGTAACGAGGATGTCGTCGACTTACGCGTATATAAAAGGTAATCCGCGAAGGAGTTTATCCATAAGGCGTTGGAATATCTGGGTGGCGTTCATTAAACTGAAAGGCATTCTCACGAACTAATATAACCTGAAAGGTTTTGTAAACGCCGTTTTGAGGATGCCGTCGCTGGCTATGAATATTTGAGATACACCTTGCTGAGGTCAATTTTTGAGAATTTACTTACACCCTGATGCAATGTCATAAATATGAGGAACTGGATAGGGACCAGGAACGGTCGATGAATTTAGTTTCCTTCAATCGACGCCTATTCGGAAATATCTTTGTGGACAAGATGAAGCAGTGAGGCGTATGGAATTTACTTGTGAAGCGTGGGAATTTACTGGTTGTCCAGTCGTTTTTATGTAGTTCTGGGTTTCATATTTGATGGAACCCGTATTTTGAAAAGTTTATATGATTTCTTTGTAGATGTTAAATATCTCTCTACGTAGTTTGTGATTGTAGCAAATTGCGACTCTGATTTCTATGTAGTGTGATGCGCACAGATTCCAATATGGAAGATGTGTCTGTTGTGTTATGAGATTAAGTATTGTTCTTCATGTATTCGGACAAATTAAAGTGGGTTCAGAAGTCTCTTTCCAATATTGACTTTAGTTTGTGTGAATGACCAGGTAAATTCACATCACATACCAATATTTAAAGTGAGTTGCTTTATTCCAAATGTCTATTTGTGTGCCATTTGCTGTCTGTGGCTTGAAGAATGTGGGTTGACATTGTGTCCAAGTGTAGGAGGTATTATGTTAATTGCTGCTACCGTGCCCACAAGGAATTTTAAACCGTTGTTTTGTCCCCTACTTGGAACAAGCAGCACTGAAATTTTCCACCGAGAGGGTTAACCGCTGCTATTCTCCGGTTCATTCTTTTCCCTGCCGTATTGCACGGTTACTTCCAATTTCTTGCTTCGTTTTTGAAAGTCTGGTGTTAACAGCATATATCTGGATTTTGTTGTTTGTCTCGGTTGAGATTGCAACTTCGAGATCTGCTGTCCCGGTTGTATAATCTACTTCGTTAAGGTCAATTGCATGTGCTGTAGTTGCTTTTTCAACTCTAACAATGTCTTTTCTTGGCGCTGCGTGTCGGTTTTGTTGGATTCACTGATTGTGTGAAGTGTGCTGTCTCTTTCGTCGTACGTGACTAATATTTTGTCTGATATGTCCGCTAATTTGTTCAACGACCTGCCGACTGTCATGGTTGTGAGGATTTGCACCATGGTTGTCGGTAGTTCATCCTGCCAAACGCAGCTTAGGACAGACTTCGACATAATGTGCTGACCCAAGCGGCTTTTCATAAAGTATGGGAGTTGTCTGGGCGGTTAAATAGTTCTCAAAGCAGTATTCGTTGAAGGGCCCGGCTCTTTTAAGGGTTGTATAAGGTTCATTTTTAGGAGTATATAGGGCTCATTTTTAGGGGTGTATAGGAATCATTTTTAGGGTTGTATGGGGCTCATTTTCGGGGATGTTTTTCAGGATATCTAGTACTTCATCGTCGATGTTTAGCGTTAACACTTGGATCACGCTTGAAAATCTTGTTCTGTGGGAGGTGATCTTTCTGACTTCGATGGTTATCGAAGTGCACACTTCTGATAGAGCTATAAAAAAGAACTTTCGACAAGTTATGACAAAATAAAAAACGGTTGTCTTAAATTTTTAAGATATTTTTTTTATTCCCGTTGAGTTTATAGCTTGAGTCGGACCTCAGTACTAACATTTTCTTGGGAAATTTGTGACGCTTACATTCTTTCAACAAGGTTTGTTTTCTCAACATGTTAGTGACAATAGGGCTATTATTATAAATTTCGTCCAATGGAATGACGGAATATAACCTTGTTCTCGACTCTGCCTCACATCTCAGCTAACTTCCAAGTCGAAAAGCATTGTTAAATATATTGTTACTTTTGTCACTACAATCTGTATAGTTTTTACAGTCAATCTCATTACTTTCTTGACCGACCGATTGTTTTTATGATTCAGATTGACAACTCTGAATGAAAATCAGTAGACCAATATTAACCTTGAACTTATCTGAAAACATTCGGTTCATGCTTGCCTCACATAATTCAACTTTTTACTGAGTTGAATCATTAAAAGTGTGTTTGGTTTTAGCAATATCAACCCTTGGTTCGCGCGGTTTCTCCTTCTAAACGACCTCAATTCCTCTTTGTTTGTAAAAAAAAAAGATTAGACGGCCGCATGTTTTGATCATAGCTGTATGAGCCATGGATCAAATCCATAAAAAAAAAAAAAGAAAAAAAAGAAAGAAAAAAAAGAAAAAAAAAGAGAAACGAACGAATTGTTTTTATTCACTTTCCGTGCAATCTTAAAGTGGGCCACAGGTGACAGTTAACATACAAATCATTGTACAAATACACACAAGATTTGCTATACGACATAACATCGTGATTTCCGACTTTGAACATTACACTTGTTTATTTAACATTCAAATTTCGAACATCAATTTTTATCGTGAGATGTACGTTATGACACAATGACTGTATAAAAGTTGTTTTTTTTTCTTACTTCAGCATTGGCACAACAAGATCTTCAAATATGTAAAAAAAATGGCCCCCATTAACTTTAACAAAAAGTTAGGTAACCTACGAACAATAAACAGAAGGGGATAAAGACAGAAAAAGGTTTACTTTATTATGAAGGGACAGTAAAATGATCATAGCCATGTTGGCTTTACTGTTCAATAGCTAGGTAAGAGAAAATGTCTCTATTGTCAAAAACCCGGAGCAAAAGAGGACGAGAATGGGTTTCTGTACAGTCATGTTACATTCACCTTGGTACCTAACGGACGTACCCACTCTCCAAGGAAGACTTGTACTTATTTTTTTAAAAATGTTTCGATTTCTTTATTCAAGGAGGCGCCTTAAGTGATATAATTTTTAGCTAGACAAGCAGACCATTGCAAGTGAATTTGATTCTTATTGGGTGCTCCATACATCTGCCACAAGGCCAGATGTATGGAGCCAGGTTGGAAGAATTCCCATTTTATCAGAAAGTTCAGATTTCCATATGGTCAATAGAAGTCCATGAAACATAAGACATTAAAAAAAGGGTACAGCTGTTTTTGACGAATTTAAACTATTTTGAGTAGTTGTAGACAGCTCAATCTGCGAATATAGTTTTCTAAGATATTTTCTAGGTGTTAAACTCTCCGACACGTCATCGAGCCCTTTGGCAATTAACAAAGATAGCCGATTGCGTCTCTTCCGACCCTCGACACTGCCAGTTTTACGAAACTTATTAACCCGAGTTAATAAACTTTTTATTTGTTTGTTTTAGATGAAGGATTTTCAAACACTTTTTAAAAATTAATTTTGACTAGTTTTTCTCTTCATGTTAATTCTAATAGCTTTACATAACAACTTACTCGGGTCGTAATCGCTAAGATAGCAATATGACAGTATAGGATTTTCTCTATAGGTATTATTTAAACCGTAAAGCTGATGATACGAATAAACAGGCTTCCCCGAGTTTATCATTTCGTCTGTTCTTTGCTGTCATAGAAATAAAAACCCGAGTGAAATGCGACGAAAGCAACTAAAATTGACAAATTAACAAGATTAACAAAAATACAAGTCAAAAATTGTAATTAAGGATTAATAGTAATTGATATTAGTATCATGGATTTGTTAGGAACATTCCCATTGAAATTCGCCTCCTACACGTTTGTAAAAATTAAAAGCAAAATACGAGGATTCTTGGAAAATCTTATTGCTTATTCAACACAATGGAATTCAACTGAGATTTGCGTATGACACACTCATTTCAAATGAATGCTATTGTTTCTGAATAAAAGATCGTCCTGTGATTAATATTGTAGAACAAAATTTAGGTGTAAATTCTACTCTTTTAACCTCTGTGTGGAATCTTTTATGAAACGTCCTTTACATTACCGAAGCACGTATGCTGATAATCATCTTTATGATGACAAGTCAGATGCAAAAAAATAAATAATGGCCGCTGTGATCTTACTATAATTATCTCCACACTTCATGATTTCTCAAAACCCCAACATGATAATAATCTTAGATATAGAGATGTCGATGACAAGGTTGATGTGCCGTCTATTCTTTTTCAGAGAGGTTACATTTGGTTATAACGTGTACACATCCCGCCATCGAAACACTTTTGGGCGGCTTGTGGCAGTAAATAGTTAACGATCGTTGATAAAGAAAACCTCTACAGAAAGGTTTGATCGATAGAATATCGACGAGAAAAGAAGCCAATCAGAAATATTAATATAATCCTGTTAAGGAATTTCTGATACAGTTCTGGCGGGAATCGAATGCTGGTTAAACATAGCAAAATCGAGTAGAATTCACCATAAGTCTACTAGTGACATAACTCATGACTTTTATTAGAAGCTGCAGATTTGGTAAAAAAATAGAATGTTTTTATGCATTAAACTTGAATCAGTGTTATGATATAATTAAAATGATAATTAATTACATTAATTAACTATTTTATTTGTATTAATGAATTATTAATTAGCAAAAAAAATTGAATGGAAGTGTAAATCGCAAAGGTCATATCCGTGCACTTGTCAGGATATCAAGTTGACAGGTTGTTTTGGAAATCATCTGGGACGGCATACTAGAAAATTGTTTTGAAATCAGGGTTGAAGGTCAGATATTAAAAAGTAGACGTTCTATCGCCTGACCAAAGACAAGATTAGTTCAAATTAGATAAAAGTTAATGACACGTGTTCTTATATTATTGGAGGATGAGGTAATTAATATATTATATAAGCAAGAAATCTTTGGAAGTTAATTCAGTTGGGAGCAGTCACGTTCAGAGTTAAGAGATAGGGATGGTTGGTTGTGTTCAGAGTCCTCTGGAGTGAGAGGAAGAGCGGGGTGAAGGAATCGAAATCGGATGTTTTTGTTCATCTACCACCCCTGAATCTCATAGCGTTTCTATATAACAACAGTAAATCTTCCATTATGTCTTCCTATCTCTTTTCGTATCTGACTACTAGAAAATCAGTAAATGCAATAAACTTTTCGTATTTGAAGCGATAGGCTTGTCTTCTATTTGAGAAGTGTAATGCCTATTGATGTTCAAGATGGTGCCCTGTTAGTGAGGCTATTTCGAAATTATGCTGAAATCGAAATTTTTGTTTTATCAGCCTGAAGAGCAATGCACTTTTGAACAAAAATAACAACAAAAGAAGAGATTAAGTGAGAATTTTACTAATTGTTTTGATTCAGAAACTAATCCATTTTTAAATGTGGTCATAATGGTCGTATATATCAGTCGGCCATTTTCAACCCCAAATCAGTTCTTTTCCGGTGCTGCTTGGGACAACATAGCAGTGCTTCTACAGAACACGTGACAGTTTTGTAACTGAACTATTACATTCTAAGGCAAATTTCGTTATGATTCATAAATTTTTCATCGCGGTCAAAAAAATGAAGCGGCCTTTAAATCGTTTAAAATCACTGTCTGTCTGCCGGATGTCTGACAGAACGTAACAAGGAATTAAGTCTTTTTTGGGGGAATCGCAAAACACCGCGCCGACTGAAGCTTTGAGCGCTTTCAAAAGCATATAAATAACATCCAGCATACCACAAAAGAGCAGTTCTTATTGCCGTTGCCTACGTGCCTCTTCAATACACAGTAGTTTCTACGTTCGCCTCAACGAAGACGCAGAACATATCCTTTTGGGACCAAGAAACCTTAACTCATATACGAAGGATAACTGAAACTTACCAATTCTGCAATCTAGCAGATAGTACAACATTCTGATTAGCAAGCTACTCCTCTTCCTCAATCTCCTTCTTTCCTCCTCTGAGTTTTGCCAAACACGAATATAACAGAACGAATTCACGAAAATACAGCGACTGAATGCATAGCATTGAGTGTACTATTGGTTCAAGTTTCAGAGAATAAGAATCGGATTTGTAACCTTTTTTTCAGCTTAAATGATAAGCTGTTTTTAAATTTTCGAAAAATAGTCGTGAGAATTTCGCCTGTGTTCATTTTTAACTATTCCAGCAAACTAAGCGAGAATCCAACAACAAATAAGAGGTCTAATCAATATATATATATATATATATATATATATATATATATATATATATATATACCCAACCCCTCCGCACAAGCTGGATGCGACATAAGGTCAATTTTTAAGTGGGATCTAATAAACAGGTTTGAATGAAGTGTTTTTCTTCGAGACCGGCACTCCTCGAGCCTAAGGAGGGCGTCCTCCAGGCTCTAACCCTCCTTGGAGAAGCTAGGTTTATCGCCTGGCCCCTGAGGTGCTCCTTTTTAAGGGAATGTCAATGGGACCCGAAGTAATTTTAAAAAAGCAAACGAAACAGAATTACAAAGATTTATTGACTGAGGAACTCGGAGTATGCAACAAAGCAAAGGTGTCTTTACATGTAAAAGACAAAGAAATCAAAATTCATATTGTGTAAGAAGGCAAGACATAATGGTGGAGCCTTAGACAAATGTGAATATTGCTATTGTAGCAGTTCATTCTATTTTTATTGTGTCCAAACTAATGAGAAATATTCTGCCAGGTGATGTCATCGGATGACAAAAATCGGCCAATAGTTCTGTATAGAATTTTCTATAATAAGGAACATGGAAGAAAATGTCCTTGATGAAAGAGCTTTATTCCAAGAAGCATTCAGTGATTTAGAGTCACTTGATGAAAGTGAAAAAGATTTTGAATTGATTGAAGAGATTTTCAAGAACAAGAAAGTAAAAAATAGTACAGATGAAAGTATCGACCCCCCCCCGCCAGTTTTTGCAAGAAGGTGTACCAGAAATAGAAATGTTAAGTACAGCCGTACGAGATATACTAGGTATTCAAATGGGTAAAATGGAAATACGAAAGATGAAAATTTAACTGCGTGTAAACAAAAACTGTACTTATGCTAAACTGAATTGTTTGAAATGGAACTGTTTTTACATTTAGCTCGATGTAAACAGAAAACTGTACTTATGCATTTTGGAAGATATGAAGATCTTGAAACGTAGAAACTTTAGTCAAACTGACTTCAATCGGGTATTAAGTAGCCAGAAATGGGTTGATACGTCGTTAAACAAAACAACCAACCAAAAAATGAAAAGAATTTATCTGGATATTATTGGAGGATTTTCAGTAACTAATGATTTTCCTAAGATGAAAATTGCTGACAGAGCAAAGGATAAATAGAATAAGTACAGCCGTGTTTCGAAAAGACGATCCGCTTTTATTTAGAGGAAGTATGACTCGACACTATCGTTTGAGTGGTTGCTGGGTGAGATATTACGATTACAACTGCCGGTTGTTTGACTTACAGAGGGAGATGTTGAGGTGGATTTGTCCACTCACGGATCAAGATTTCAGAGTATAGTATAACATGGCATTGCATCTGCTCGCTCGATTCCTTTCTTTGTTAGCTGTGTCTGTTCGACCGCTAGGCCGGGAAGCACTTCGGCTGGTCGTGTTCTCCGGTACGCGGATCAGGTCGGGGTGTCTTAGCTTGGTGTCAGTTGGTTGAGGCTGTCCGGCGCGGATGCCGAGGAGGCCCAGCATTCGTGTCTGACATTGGCATCCTTGAGCCTCCTGAGGCCGTACCCTAAAGCTCTAACCCTCTCCGGAGGGGTTGGGTTTATCGCCTGGCGCCTAAGATGCCTCTTTTAGGGGGATGCCGACGGAGCTGAAGGCATTTTTAGAACCGCCTGCGTGTGTGGGTTTCGACCCTGCGCCCGAACTCACCTTAAAAACGCCTTTTGACAAACTCGTCCAGTTGGTGGAATATACCACAAATTCCGAGCCAGCCTGGCACAGCTCTGAGTTGGGCAATAAAGTGTGTACAGCGATTTACTACGGCGTATTGTTATTCTTTCCTGTAACGCGAAGAACGCGTTACAACGCTACCTATATATCGTTCGTGTGTCACACTTTCTCTTATCAATATGCATTCACTGTCGGCAATTAAAGAATTCTTTAATAACGTCTAAGTGGGTCGAAAATGAGAGACATTTTTAATATGTCAGGTTGGAGAAAAGGAAAGTCAGGGAGAAGAAAGAATGTAGGTAAAAGGAAGAAAAGAAGAAGAAAGAGAGATTTTAAATTTATCAATATGAATGATAGTAAATAATTAAAACCAACTCTACATTGCCTCATATGACACACCTGGGCGTTTGCTAAAATTTATTTTTGATGTTGATTGGTGTAGTAACGACATACGTGTGTTAGGTTTCACAAATCATTGTCTCCCTTCGTGACCTACTTAACACATATCTCTCTCTCTCTCTCTCATTCTCTCTCTCTCTCTCTCTCTCTCTCTCTCTCTCTCCCCTCTAATTTATACTTAAAGTATGACTCATTCTAATAATAGATTGGCAGTTACAAATGTTACGTTGGATCTGGTTCCTCCGCTTCCTTTGTCATTTCTCTGGCTTTTTACCTCTCACAATTAAATGTGCAAGCCCACGTTTACACATAAGTCCACCCAAGTCTTTTCTGTCACCTCATTCGGTTGACGGGGTAAATCTTATTTATATCTAACAGTACAAATTTGGAGTTTTTCATTAATCTCAGCTATTGCAATATTGCATATAACGAAACCAGCGAATAACCATAAAGACAACGTAGGATATTTATAGGTTTAGCAAGTAATATTTAGTCTTAATCAAACGTCAAAACAATCTGATCAGTTTTATCATGTGTCCCAAAATACAAGAATATCCCACCTGATCAGTTTTATCATGTGTCCCAAAATACAAGAATATCCTATCTGATCAGTTTTATCATGTGTCCCAAAATACAAAAATATCCCATCTGATCAGTTTTATCATGTGTCCCAAAATACAAGAACATCCCATCTGATCAGTTTTATCATGTGTCCCAAAATACAAAAATATCCCATCTGATCAGTTTTATCATGTGTCCCAAAATACAAGAATATCCCCCCTGATCAGTTTTATCATGTGTCCCAAAATACAAGAATATCCCCCCTGATCAGTTTTATCATGTGTCCCAAAATACAAGAATATCCCACTTGATCAGTTTTATCATGTATCCCAAAATACAAGAATATCCCATCTGATCAGTTTTATCATGTGTCCCAAAATACAAGAATATCCCACCTGATCAGTTTTATCATGTGTCCCAAAATACAAGAATATCCCATCTGATCAGTTTTATCATGTGTCCCAAAATACAAGAATATCCCACCTGATCAGTTTTATCATGTGTTCCAAAATACAAGAATATCCCATCTGATCAGTTTTATCATGTGTCCCAAAATACAAGAATATCCCACCTGATCAGTTTTATCATGTGTCCCAAAATACAAGAATATCCCATCTGATCAGTTTTATCATGTGTCCCAAAATACAAGAATATCCCCCCTGATCAGTTTTATCATGTGTCCCAAAATACAAGAATATCCCATCTGATCAGTTTTATCATGTGTCCCAAAATACAAGAATATCCCATCTGATCAGTTTCATCCTGTGTCCCAAAATACAAGAATATCCCACCTGATCAGTTTTATCATGTGTCCCAAAATACAAGAATATCCCATCTGATCAGTTTTATCATGTGTCCCAAAATACAGGAATATCCCACCTGATCAGTTTTATCATTTGTCCCAAAATACAAGAACATCCCACCTGATCAGTTTTATCATGTATCCCAAAATACAAGAATATCCCATCTGATCAGTTTTATCATGTGTCCCAAAATACAAGAATATCCCATCTGATCAGTTTTATCATGTGTCCCAAAATACAAGAATATCCCACCTGATCAGTTTTATCATGTGTCCCAAAATACAAGAATATCCCATCTGATCAGTTTTATCATGTGTTCCAAAATACAAGAATATCCCACCTGATCAGTTTAATCATGTGTCCCAAAATACAAGAACATCCCCCCTGATCAGTTTTATCATGTGTCCCAAAATACAAGAATATCTCACGTGATCAAAATTATTGACTATCACATTTACCGTGCATATCAAATAATAGAACATAATATTAAAAAGGTTGGGTTATTTTAATTAAAAACAAAAATTCAATTGTCATTTATGGATCGTTAGGCGAATATTTCTTTCATTTTGATTGTCAGTTATTTTTATCACAATCAGATCACCATTCCACGGCTTTGAATGGATGGAAGAACTATTCAAAACTTTTTGATCGATTGCTTTTGATTGGTCATAGCCAGTGAATATAGACGCTACCACTTGCGTGGCGTCATCATAACTTAGAGTATCATAGTGTTTCAGATGCTCTCGGAGGCAGGATATTTTCAGCCAATCACCGGCCAAATACTCTTTAAATACTCCTTGTTTGTGGTCATAATTTGTTAGATGATTGTTTACAAAATTTCCACGGAAGTCTGGTTGACATCATTATTTTCCCGGATTTATTTCGGTGGGTATAGTTTCGAGTGCATGTTACGAAACCCCAACTTGAGTAGAATGGTTTACCGATATCTTTTATCATTTGTCGATTACAATTTTTGTGGTGTCGTTTGTTTCCAGCATTGTTCCCGTCTTTAGTCGTCAGGTGGACGGCCTTAACAGTCTGAGTGACGTCAATCACCAACACTTTCTGCTCAAGACCAAAATTGACCAGATAGTTGTCATATTGATGACGACCAATGACCAAGTCAGGAAATTTGTGCCATGGAAATGAACGGTCAGTCAGAAAGTAATCGATTGCGTAGGCCCGCATGATTTTTCCCTTTTTAGCCAGCAGAGGTATGTCTTTAGGGGAATGGATGTACAGAGGTTTCGTGGCATTAATATTTGTCCGTTGACCGATCAGTAGAACTGGTCGTTTTTTTGTATATTTCTTTACAAAGTTGAATGTCTCAATTAGGCCATGATCGAAGACAATATCCGAATTTACAAAACCGTAAAAGTCGCTGTTGGGATACATTTTCAGAAGATGTATTACCATGATGTTCAATACAGGGATTCCTTGACATTTTGTATTTGATATTGGGAAGAAGTTCCACCCAAATTTGACACATTCTTTAAATGATTTTCCTCTTTGTGATAAATTGGTGTAAATAACGGGTTGTATCATTCCTGGCCACGAGCTCCAAAGTCTGGCCACATTTTCATGAACGTTTTCTTTTTCTTTTTCTAGTAACCATGATGTGGCCAACACTGCCAAAAATGTTCGATTATTCTGTCGACTGTTGTTAGATAAAAAATTCTTTTGTAGATTCAAAGATGCTTTTACTCCCCCAAAATTGCTGTAACTTGAATTGTAGATTAAAATTAACACAGTAAAGACGACTATAATTACACCGAAACTTTTCAAGAGTTTTTTGACACTGAAAATCATTGCTCAGTCTCTCTCTCTCTCTCTCTCTTTCTCTCTCTCTTTATATATATATATATATAGAGAATAGAATTGTGGTCAAATTGAGTGGACACTATTGTTATTATTCATTTATGATTGAAGTTTTGTGTATCATATACAAGTGAGTTTAGCAGTTGAAATAAAACTTTGAGTGCATTCGTGAAAGTTCCGATCAGTTTTTAGGTTCGAGCCGAAAAAACTAACTACAGTTTAAACATTCATTGGATTTACTCGTTTATTCATTTTAGTGAGAAGTTGAAGTCTCGTGAGAAATTAGAAGTTTTAATCAACTTTTGTTAATTCTGATATTCAGGAGAAGTTTTCCTTTCCTTTCCATTGTAGAAGAAACTGAAAGATAAATATTAAAAAGATTTTTATATATATGCATGCATACATACGAATATATAGGTTGATATGAACAATAACTGTTAACACCTGACAATTGAATTTACATTATTCATATTTCCAGTGCCTCTTCAATATAAATATTGTAATTACTTATTCATGAGATCAATTTTCAAATGAAAAACAAATGTCTTGCAAGATCTGAGATTATTGTTAATATAGATTCTTGTTATAAATACTTGAAAAAATAAAAAAAATAAAAAAACGGACAACTTACTCCTAATTACTTGATTTTGTAAGTTAAAAACAGGAATATTACATCAGAAGAACCAAATTTTATTACAATCAACGTAAAGCATGTATTTAGTTATACTTTGTGGCTTTGAATGCTAAAATAGCATTTGCTATTTTAATAAGTTTTTTCCATCCTAAAGTCTCGAACGAAAAAAAAAAAAAACAAACTCTCAATACTTTTTGGAAAAGTTGCCAGACTAATAATTACCTTCCTAGACTTTATTTAACTATCATAGTAAATGCTCTCCCTCCCAATACCTTCCTAGACTTTATTTAACTATCATAGTAAATGCTCTCCCTCCCAATACCTTCCTAGACGTTCTCACTGATTCCAACAACAACGACAAATTCATTAACTCCTTATACAAAAAATCAACCAGTCACAACTCCACTTTATTTAACTATCATAGTAAATGCTCTCCCTCCCAATACCTTCCTAGACGTTCTCACTGATTCCAACAACAACGACAAATTCATTAACTCCTTATACAAAAAATCAACCAGTCACAACTCCACTTTATTTAACTATCATAGTAAATGCTCTCCCTCCCAATATAAAATAGCCCTTATAAAAAAGTTACCCCAAAGAGCTTATCATATATCATCCTCCAAGACAATATTTTACAAAGAACTAGTATAAAACAAACCCTAGTCAATAATAACTTCCTTTATTAACTAATCGAACAACAAATTAATCAATATCTCCATAACTTCCATAAAAATAGCAATAACAACAACAATGATAATACTCACAGAATGAACTTAAATAAAAAAAATAAAATGCATAAAAAAACTAGAAATTAGGTGAGCAAGTAATAACCAATATTATGCACAGACATATTAAACCCACCGATCCTCAATGTGACTGAGAGAACTCTACCCCACCCTCAGACTGATTGATTAATTAACGATTCTAGGAAATAATTAAGGAAAATTCATATTTTTTTTCTCTCTTCTTCTTATCATTTCATTTCCTATCCTATTTTATTTATTTATTTCTTAAACTTTTGACTGACGTCCCAAGATTCGTTAAAGTGAATCTAACAATAATAAAAAAGAAAACAGTAATGAACTCTGTACAGGCTAGAGGGGTGAAAAAAGGTTCAAGCGAGAAATAAAAACAATTTAAGTGGGTCTTATGGTGGAGATGGTAATAAAGTCTATATGGTCTAGAAAGGTGAAAAAGGATTCGAGCTAAAGATGAAAACAACTTAAATGTATCTTACGGTGGAGACAGTAATAAAAGTTTGTGTGGTCAAAGTAAGAATAAGTTTAAGCTAAAGATTGTGACGATATAAGTGGATTTATCTTCTTTCAAGTACTGACCGTCTACACAGGATCAGCCGGGGGTACTGAATCTAAATTTTAAATATCTCTTCAAACACAGCGTCGATCATATGTGGAAAAAGTTGATCAGCTTGGATATTTACATATCATTATGCATGGGCGTGCCCAGAGACCATCGAAATCCCACCCACAAATTATATAAGCATGGTACGAAGCCCACATATCAGTACAGATCAGATCGAGGAAGACGAGAGATCAAGAGAGACGGAGAAAGGTCCAGTGCAGAACCCATCCGAGAATAATCTTAGAACTTCGGGCGAAACCAAGATTAGTCTAGAACTGGGAGTTCGAAGTAAAAGCCGAGACAACCGATTATTTTTCTGCTAAGATAACCAAGAACGATAATTGCCTCCCTTACACCTGTTTGATCTATCACATTTCCTTACAAACAAACAACTTTCGTAAGGCCCTTTTCTGTTTCTTTCTTCTTTATTGTATTGTACACATTTTTGTAAATACATACATCGTTAGATAAAAACAACAGCTTTGAGAAATTTTAAAGCATTGTTTTCCTTCTTCATATGTACTTTTGTGAACCGCGACGGATACAATCTCTCTCCCAACAGCGATTTTATTTCGGCGTAGATTCCAGCCAAAATTGGAAGTGATCTGAGGTAGCTAGGACACTGCCATTCGGATCAAAAGACACAACGTGGCGAATGGTAATAGTTATCTCGGATTGGCAAGCAGAGCCGAGGAATTGGACGTCGGCGAGGGTTCTCAGGCGGAACTGGACGCATCGACCAGGGCTGGAGTTGCAACATCAGATCAAAAGCAAACAAAAAATACCTCACTACACTGGATTTAAAACGTCAAACCTCATCGTTAAGAATAAAACAAACTCCTCCAAAATTCCTCGAACTCAAACTAATGTAGTGTATAAATTGACATGTTCATTTGGAGAGTGTCTCTCAGAAAATAACATAACACCAAATACCCTTACATTGATAATAGTAACTCTCCAACACAAGCGCCATAAAACAGCATCTAATGACAAAGCATAAAAAAGTCAATGTCAAACTCAAACCCCCAATTATAAGAAAGATTCTAATTAACAATACAAAAACCATGTATAAAAAAACCGTTTACAAGAATACAAGTGAGAAGCCTTGAACGTCTTCACTTGAAGATTTTAAAAAAGAAACAATCCGCGGTATTCAACCAAACCTGTTTTGATAATGATTTGCTGTCTAAGTATACAATATATATATATATATATATATATATATATATATATATATATATATATACACCGTATTTCTAGGCATATAAGACCCACATTTAGCACTAAAATAATTCTACTGCAATGTTTACACGGCGTCATATTCAGTGGTATTATGACTAGAGGGTTATCTACTAAGATGTTGGTCCTATCAATGTGTCCGGGATATGACACTAAACAAGCTAATGGTGAGGCTCCAGTAATGATTGAGCTTTGGGGAATGCAGTGTATCCATTCATTGCCATTGCTCCCAGGTCCACTCTGACCCGGAATGGTAGCACCTGATAGGGTTCTATCAATGGGTCAAATAGAATTAAATTGAATTGTTTGAAAGAGGAGTTTTACATTTAATTGTATGTAAACAAAAAACTTTAGTTATGCTAAACTGAATTGTTTGAAATAGAACTGTTTATATGTATAAACGCATTTGGCATTAAATAACCTAAAATAGTTGATATGCCATGAAACCAAACTAAACCAAACCAAACTTACTGAAGTTTGAAGTTGACACCTGTGGAGTTTGGAAGGTTTGCAGTGAGCAATAGTCCTTCAAATAGCTTTGCATACCATGCATTTTATATGTTAAGAAATGCGATATATATATATATATATATATATATATATAAGGTGATAAAAATGTTACCAATTTATGGGAGTACTTTTAAGGCATAATTTTAAACAGCCTCAACATGTTCATCGTCCCTGTCAACATTTTCTTGGAATCTTTCGAAGGTGATTAAATACATCAACATTTCTATCGGAGTATCTTTATTAGAAAAGCAGAACTGATATTGCGGAGATCACAAAGAAAATATTTAAAAAATGTGTTGACAGGGATTTGAGTAGCGTGAGACTTTAAAATCATACTATCATAAAGGTACTCCCAAAGACCCTGTATTATATATATATATATATATATATATATATATATATATATATATATATATATATATATATATTATGAGTATCATTATAAGTAGCGATAGTAGTATAAACATTCTGGGCAAATGACCGTTCGGAATGAATAAGAAAATATTTGAAAATGTTCTCGATGCTCTTATTAAGCAGAACCGATTTAAGATTTAAAATATTCAAAAAGATAATGTTAAAATATTTTTTAAAAAGTTACAATGTTAGATACTGCCGATAATTTGGAGATGAAGAAGAGATATCCTTACCCTCGAGAGATTTCAAAAATGGAAATATTAGATAAAGAAGTCGGCCACAATGATGCCGTAATAGTTCCAACAATATACGAAAATGAAGGAACCAAGCAAAAATGAAATCCAGGATGTTATCAGAGTAACAAGATGCTCTGCCCCTGAGCCCAGTGGAACGATGTTTGCATCTCCTCCAGCATCTGTGAAAAATTTTAAGAGTCGTGTGGTGTAGAGGTAATATGACCAACCAATTGAATTGTGCAGAATGAATGTCATTCTCTATAAGGAGGACTCTAGAGATGTCGGGCAAATTAGAATAACCTTACTGTTCTGTACGAAAGAGTAAGATGTATATATATTATTTAAATATTATTCTGGCGACTTACAAGTTTCTTCTTAAGGTACGTCGGTGCAGGTCAGAATCTCTGGAACACCTGGATGTCCGGAGCATACAGGATTGAAAACGTAGCTCTTATGTGAATCTAAGAAATGCAGAGTTCCCTGGAAATTTTTGGTTGGATTTTGGTAGGTCCATATCACGCAAACTGCTTAAAGAGGCTCTCTAAAGATACTAAATCCTCAGCAAGATTAAGGACCTCATTATGGATTATTATAAGAATTTTCAGATGTGAGGTCAATTTCGAGGTCAATTACAACACTGGCAGAAGTCTGAAAAGGTGACTAGGATTGGTTGTACCATTTCAGTCATCCCATTTAATGTTTACGTCATGAAGATGATGGTCAAGTCGACGGAAGTGGAATTACTGAGGACAATTATGTCAAAGACTGATGTGTGACAATAATTGATTAGAACATGGATAATTCAATTGTAAGAATAATTATATTAATTACTCTCACAGCAGAGGTGGATCCTACAGGGAATTGAGAAGATAATCATGAATTTTAATCCAAGTCAACGTCCCCTTTCTCTTTTTTTAACAAAAAAAAAAAAAAAAAGAGAAAGTTGTGGATTAAGTTCCGTTTTACAATTTCAGAAAATATCATTTCATCTTTAAGATAAAAGCCACTTGAAAGATTGAGTTGCAGCCTGAAGGATAAAGATACCGTCCATAAAACCATCCGTGATTTTGCTTTCAAGAATTGACAGGTCTGGATTGCTGGATCGTTCCAAGGATTGTATTTACCAGCATGCTATCTGACCATGAATTTTATGTCCCATTGTTGACGGAGGATGTCTTTAAGAAAACCAACTGCTATCTACGAAAATGATTTTGCCTGCCAAGAAGCTTGGACAGTGCTGCTATTTATGTGATCCCCAACCTTTTAGAGGAGATTGTGACTTGAATGAGTTTATGTTGCATAAATTCTGGGGGTACCAAATCATTTTACTCTCGATTTAGAAGAAGAGTGATTAAGACAGTCATAAAATCTAGAAAATATCACCCCTGGAAGAAAACTGTTCACTTCCTCAAAGCCGGAGAGAAGACCCAGTCGATAATATAGATAAGAAATTGTTTAATTTCCTAAGCTCCAGATTGGCAACTGAATCTTGAAAAAGATATGGAAAAAAGTTGAAATTCCTTGATCAAATCATACAAACAACTCTCTATGAAGACCTGATCATCTTTTCAAATAGAAAGAAGTAGGTGGTTGTATAGGAATTAACAGTGTCATGAGAGGAACATCTAGAGGAAGCAAATCATCGGAAGCTCATCAAATATCAGGAAATAGTGGAACAGTACAAGAACTAGCGAACCGTATGTAAGCCAATAGAAGTGATCAAAGTCAAAAGATTTTAATATAAATCATAAGAGCAAAAGAATGTTTACCAAAATCCTCTCGCTCAATGGTATGAATTCTGATATTAAGTTTCATTTAACTAATGTGAAAATACTTGACCAATCACAGACCAAGAATTCTATCTGAAACCGGCACACATTTGAAGCCTCTCTTATTCTATAAAAACACACACACATACACACACACGTCTGTCTTCTTTTGGATCATGTGCGTGACAACAACTTTAACATATCAATTTAAGCTTTGATTGATTGATTGATTGTTTGATTTTAACGACATGTCAATCCATCAAGGGTTAATTTATGCCTAGAGGTTAGGGAATCGCGTTTATTTTACGTTCATGTTTACATTTTATTGTGTTTTTTTTACACATGGTCTAATCAAATGTGAATAATTTCTTAAGATTCATTTGACCGATATATCGTACAGCCATTCCTGATCTGAGTGGATCTGGGAGTAATGCTAATGAAATGGTATTCCACACTCCCCAGATCTCCAGAACTAGAGCTTCATCATCAGATGCAAATTATTATTATACTCAGAATATCACTTTTTTCGGGGTGGGGGGATTATTAACCCTCTGCTGGTGATACAGTCAGTATGTTTTCTGCCCCAGGGCGAAACTCAAATGTAAGTATTTTACATTTTGAGACAATTTAGGATTTTGTTATCATCATTCCTTATTGAAATATGACATTTTTCTTTTAGAGTTTTTACAGATGTTTATTTTTCCTAATTTATTGATATTTGACAGCCAAGTTTAACTGCTATAAAAGTTAGAAGAAAATGAGAAAAATGAATTGCCGAGTGAAACGATAATTGGGAATCCATCAATCAAATGGAAACCATATTGATGGCTTCGTTTAAAGGAAGATATTTAGTCGAGTCTCCATTGACCAAGGACCAACATTTACTGTGATTTACACTCTGAACACTAAAAAAAAAAAGCAAAAAAACAAAAAAAACAAAACAAATAAAAGATAAGATAAATGCATTTGTTCTGTCCAGAACATGAAACTTTTATTGCCTCGTCGGCTGGGAAGGCTGTTGAATAGACCGACTGTATCTCTGCAGAGGGACAAGAAAACGAGTGTCCTGGATTTGACGCGAAAGAATCTGATGATGATGAGGTTCCAGTAATGCTGGAGCTTTGGGGAATGCGGAGCACCCCTTCATTAATATTGCTCCCAGGTCCATTCTGATCCGGAGTGGTAGCATAGGGTCCAATCTAGGGGTCAAATAGAACTAAACTGTGTACTTATGCTAAACTGAATTCATTGAAATGAAACTGTTTTGACATTTAGACTGCGTACTTATGAATTGTTTGAAATAAAACTGTTTTTGACATAGAAATTGTGCTACGCTAAACTGAATTTTTCGAAATAGAACTGTTTTGACATTTAACTGTGTGTAAACAAAAAACTATACTTATACTAAACTGATTTATTTGAATTAGAACGAACTAAATTGAATAGATTGAAATAGAAATGTTTTTGATAATTAAATTGTGATATATGTTAAACTGAATTGTTTGAAACAGAACTGTTTATTTGTATAAGAATAGATTTGGCATTAAATAAGCAAGAAAGGTTGATATATATATATATATATATATATATATATATATATATATATATATATACATATATATATATATATATATATACATGATATATATATATACATGATACATATACACATGATATACATATACATGATATGTATATATATATATGTATATATATATATATATATATATATATATATAACATATATATGTACGTGATATATATACATGATATATATATGTATATTATATATATATATATATATACATCACACACACACACACACACACACACACACACACATATATATATATATATATATATATATATATATATATATATATATATATATATATATATAACAATAATATTAAGAAAAAAAGACTCAAAAATGTCTCGACAAATAGAAATATGCAAATATTGATTGTTCTATGATTGTTCTATGAACAAGCAGTACGTAAAAAAATGAACCGCTAATGGGGTGTCTTTGACAAGGACAGGAGACTCTCTTCTATTCAAAGAACAGATTCAAAAGAGGTCGGTTTCTGGCATTAAAAAAAACAAACAAACAACTTAAACAGCTATTCTGAAACAGGAGATATTTATTGTCTCCCTACAACCATGTCTGTATCCACGTGTTAGTTATAAAACAACAAATATTCAAACCTAATTGTCCACTCTCAGCCATACAGCTGATGGTAGTGTTACATTATTTTTTTGACCTCCGTCCATTTTCACCGGAATGATGGAGGAGAATAGAATTAAGGAATCTGAAGGGGAATACAGTCAAAAAGTGCCGAAGAATACAATCAATACTGAAGGAAAATATAGTCATGGAATGCTGAAGATAAAAACCATAAATCTATCGACTGTTGCGTACACACTTCTTTTTAAAAGGTGTGAACATGGTGAATTATACAGACCAAAAACACTTATATATGCTTCTCAAATAGCCACAAATATGACGGTTGCTGAAAAGTTCTGGGATCGATCAGAGCAAGGGCTGCTGCACTTTTTTTATGTTTAAAGGTCTCACTGAAATTTATTATCTACTCATAAAGCCCCATGTAATATAATGGTTAAGACCTTTACTTGAGAGTTCTATTTTCACTAGGTGTCGCATATTTTTGGTTTTGTGTCAAACTTCATTAATGACTAATATTAAAGTCGTACCCAATTATTTTTTTTATTATGTTTACAAAAAAATCTAAAGTTTAAACTGAGTGAATAAACTTACTCCAAATTTAATTGATATACACCATTTAAAAGAAATGAAAAATTTCAATGACTTTTTTAAAAATTGCTTTTTGCGAGAAAACAGTGGGATACGAGGTGAGGATGCTCAATTTTTTCTCTCATATGGAGCTCAAGTTTTGTTAATTTTCAATGAAAGATCTTAGATTAATTTTAAGTCTGAATAAAATATAAAACCAAGAAATTACCTCATTTTAATCAACTGTAGCGAACTAAATATATTTTGTTTTGAGTTTTGTCTACAGAACTTTCTTTTGATGGGTACTATTTAAATTTTCGCCATTGTAAACGCTTGTTGATTCAACTGATCACTGTCCGTTTTTGATTGTATAATTAATGTGTTCTTGTAGCTTTTTATGCAACTGACATAAATATTTGAGACACAGTTTTGTATTTTCGAAGAGACTGTCATTTATTCCAAACGTGTTTATTTTCCCCTAAAAAGAAGAGAAGTGAGGAACAAGTGGACAAATTATTTGATATTTCTTCATGTTGCAGCAAATGGTCTGTCATAAGATGTGATGATTTAACAGTGAAGTACAATAAAGAAAATTACCAAACAAGGCAGATTAGCTACATTTGTTCCCTTTACAAGAAGGTCATATCAATTCTGTGTTTGTTGTTTTTCATTTGTTTAATTGGTACAAATTCATGTTCGGATTTTCAAAATTTGAATCTCTTGAAAAATATAAATTTACATCCGGTAATCCTTTTCCAGTAAAATACTATTGTAATATATTTTGCATGTATTAAAATGTCACTCGAATTTCGAAACTTCAGGTTCCGATAAGAGAGAGAGAGAGAGAGAGAGAGAGAGAGAGAGAGAGAGAGAGAGAGAGAGAGAGAGAGAGAGAGAGAGCAGTTTTCCAACTCAGACCAATTGACAAAGACACTGTGAAAAATAACAATTGTGCCAGAAACAGAGATTAAACGGACAGATTGAAATATAGCAATAACAAGATTCTTCATGTGCTGTCACATCATCCGATATTTTTCCAGAGACGTCTTCCAGTGAAGAGACAATCAATGACAACTTTGAGCCAGAGAAACAGTCTAAGGGAACTTATAGTCTTTTAAAAATTCCGACATATTCGATGGAACTTATTAGGAGTGCCAGCCTTGGGGTATGCCCCAAGGCTGGCACTCCTAATAAGTTGTTGGAAATTATTTACGGAGTCACTTTTACGTGCCCCGTGATAGGCTGAAAAACAACCAATCACGGGCCGCTATCAGCACATCTGCCGCATCACCACACATGCGCACGTTCTTCAAACTAACATCCCTTTTTCCCTTTTGACACCAACGATGTAACACGGAATCTTGACAGTTGACGAAACAGGCTACGAGTCTATGTGGCGCTACATACAAGGAAGGTCATCCCTTGAGAGACTCTACGCGCACGTGGAGACCCAAAATTCTCCTTCTTCAAGCCTTTGACCAGCCACCAAAAATACATGGATATGAAAGAACTGTTACCAAGACAAGTGATATAGTTAAGTCTGCAGAAAACACCTCTTTTTGCAATTATTCTTCTTTTCTTCCTTTCTTCATCTCTTTCAATAAATATAAACCCTTTTTTCAACCAAATTGTTGTCTTGTTCCTTTTCTCTAGTCACGTCTCGTGCTACAGTAAGCCTTATTTTTCCTTAAACTGCAGATATTGATTTCGTCCTATTCTCAAAGTGTAAAATCCCAACAGCCTTTCTGTTAGACCTGCAACACAGGAGTCTTCTTCATACCAAGAATTTATTCAAAAAACATATATAAGACATTTACATGTTCATAAATCAAAAATAGAGAAAGAGCAAAAGTGAAAGTAACCAGCTATTAGAAGCATCTCCAGAAAAATCTCCACTGCATTGGTGTTATAGCGGTTTTGAAGACAACACAGGTGAGGTGAAAAGGTTATTGTTTAACGCTATATTTTTTTAAGGCACTAGAAATGAATTACGAGACTTTTCTTTAACAACACACAACGGCGAAAGTTTTTATTTGCAGCTTTGAGGAGGTTTGTTCTTGGTGCTGCAAGACTCGTGGTGTTTAGGCTTGTTGGATGTTTGAGACGAAATGGCTTAGCGGGATGCTGGAAATGGCAGCGTGTCGTTGGACGGGTGAGGGAAGTATTCAAAGTCACAGTGTAGTTTTGTGTCGAGAGTGGAGTGGCGCTCGGATCGACATAGTAAATTTTTGTGGTGCTTGTGGAAGGCATGCTGAACGTATCTAATTCATATTCAACTGGGATTCCTTGGTCTAAAATATTAGACGCAAAGAATCCATAAATTAGAAGGTTCCCTCGCTGTGCTGCTGCTAGGGTTAAAGCCACAGTGATATGTCCGCACTGGGTGGCTTGTTTAGCTATAAGGCATCGCTAAGCAGGGGCGACCAGAGACACGTCCGTTCTGGTCGCCGTCTCAAGCCGAAGAGAGTGTGTTTGGCCGCTCACCCGTTTTGCTAGCCGGAAATGAAGGTCCGGGCTGAATGGGATAAGTTATCCTGATTGGGTGAAATTCAGTGTTGAATTAAATAGCGCGCCAAAACAAAATATGAGATTTTCCTCTTCTCTACAGTGTTTTGCAGGGTTGATAAAGACGGTTTGCAATACAAAGAGGTTACATAAGAAATTTGGGAAAAGAAAAAAAAAAAAGAAAGAAAAGCAAGGGACCAGAGTGTCACTTAACTTTCACTCATGAGAGAGACAATGAAAGTAGATATATCATTTGCAGAATTATTCCTAACATCGGTGTAACTTGTGTTGTTCTAGCAGAAGGTGTTGCTGCTGTAAATAAAGTTAAAGTGGTTCTTGAGTACAAACACTGGTTGTGAGGCAGTGCTTGTGCCAGCTCTGGAAAAAAACTTTAAAGGAAGACTGTTCACTTCATCAAAATGAACTTCCGTTTAGAGATATTTTAAAACACATTTAAGGAACTACAAGAAGCTCTACAACTTTTACTGGTCTTCTTGGGAAAATTTAGTTAAAGCGATTCCTAGAATTTGCCATTATTAGTGGCCCTTTGGATAATTTATATCTTATTGCAGAGGCAATTGATGAATTAAGTGGTCACCAGCGATTACTTATAGAATATGCAGTTAGAATTTCGCGAAGGAAAGTTAACCCCTGATTTTCTGCATAGACAATTGAGTTTCTGGATAAAACAAGATGCCTAACTTTCCCCATCAGGCTAATGTACTTGCATACCAGAGTGTGTCTATCTGTCAAAACACTGTAATAAATTGTATAGCTTTGTAAAATTCATATGCAGTTGGTTTGAAATTAAAATGGTTGGTTGGGTTTTATAGTATATCAACCCTTGTTGATTATTTAATGCTAAATTAAATGTTACCCACTTACAAATTATATATATATATATATATATATATAATTTGTAAGTGGGTAACATTTTAAACAAGCCAGAGCTCATTTGTTTGCACAAGTAAATGGTTTCAACTATTCCTATCAAACACTGATAATTCTATTCACTATTAATCATTTGTTTGCACACAGTTAAAGGGTTTCAAGTAGTTAACACTAAATTTTATTTGCAAACTGTTAAATGGTTTCAAGTATTGCTATGTAATACTAACAATTCAATTTAACACCAGTCATTTGTTTGCACACAGTTAAATGGTTAAACAGTTCTATTTGGCCCTTACAGATCCGCGTGGACTTAAGATTAAGGGTAATGAAGAGGTACTCCACATTCCCCAAAACGCTGAAACTGGAGCCACGCCATCAGATAGTTTAGTGTCACAAGCAGGACACTCGTTAGACGAGGTGTGTCTTATTCCTCTGCAGAGATGCAGTCGGCGTATTCTACATCCCTAGTCGATTGGACTGAAATTGAAATTAAAATGGATAATAAATTCCATAAGTAACAACTGTATATATATTCAATATGATCCAGAGAATAAAACATCAGTTGATGAAATGCTGAATGTTACATTAAAGAATTTGCGGTACAAATGTTTTGCTTTGTTTTCGGAAAATATTCATTTTTCAATGTTGAAATCAGATGAATTAGATGTGAGGGATGAGGCTATATTTTTTTCGTAAACATTAATTCATATTTAAGTATGTCAATTTACAAGAATGATTTAAAAAGTTTCATTCAAATCATATTACAAAAATATACCTAATATGGGTAAATTTTCCAATAAAAATACTTTTTGTTTTAGAAGTAACTAGTCATCAAAGAAGAGATTTTCAAAAATTGCATCCATAAAATTTGAGGTTACTCACCGGTCAAAATTGATTAACTTCTCACAAAGGGAAAATTTGAGCATCTGAGCTTGCAGAAAGTTTTTCAATAATGAGCCACTTGAGTCTTTAATAAATGGCACGATATTGAAGTTTCCTAATTTATCTTCATAATCACAAGGTGTGGAAAAAGCAGTAAAATTAACTGATATTTCACAAATTGTATGGACAAAAGAGCACATTATTACCAAATCATAATGCCATCAATTAATAGTTTCATTTACTTCAAAAGGAAATTATTCAGAACAATTTAATATCTTGAATACGCGGGCTTAAACCAGTGCCAGTAGGTGTCGTCAGTGATGTTTTAATCTTCTGGGTCATTGGGGAGTTTCGGGTCTTTCAACATCATACTCCCCTCACCAGAACGACCCCCTCAGAGATGATCAATTTCTGAGTCACCTACCGTATACAACGCCTGACAAAATTATGGCTTGGACGGCTCGAGATAAATAATCCCTTAGACCAGGACGAGCATTCGATTGGCTGTTGGAACCAGCCAATCGTACGCTTGGCCTATTCTATTTAAAGGTGAGTTTGCGACTTTTCACTATTTTAATAAAATGCTTTTTGAGGATTATGATGTTTGGCGGGGAAGGTACGTTAATTTTTTCCCCATTTAGCATTGTTTTAATTGCCATTCATCTCTCTCATCCATATTCCAACCTCCTTTTTATAATTACACTATGGCGGTAAATGTTTTATTGTATGATGTTCAACAAACAATTTAATTATATTATGACGGTAAATGTTTCATAGTACGATGTTCAATAAACAATTTAATTACATTATGACGGTAAATGTTTTATTGTATAATGTTCAATAAACAATTTAATTATATTATGACGGTAAATGTTTTTTTGTATGATGTTCAATAAACAATTCAATTATATTATGACGGTAAATGTTTTATTGTATGATGTCCAATAAACAATTCAATTATATTATGACGGTAAATGTTTTATTGTATGATGTTCAATAAACAATTCAATTATATTATGACGGTAAATGTTTTATCGTATGATGTTCAATAAACAATTCAATTGTATTATGACAGTAAATGTTTTATTGTATGATGTTCAATAAACAATTTAATTATATTATGACGGTAAATGTTTTATTGTATGATGTTCAATAAACAATTCAATTGTATTATGACGGTAAATGTTTTATTGTATGATGTTCAATAAACAATTTAACTATATTATACCGGTAAATGTTTTATTGTATGATGTTCAATAAACAATTCAATTATATTATGACGGTAAATGTTTTATTGTATGATGTTCAATAAACAATTTAATCATATTATGACGGTAAATGTTTTATAGTATGATGTTCAATAAACAATTTAATTATGTTATGACGGTAAATGTTTTATTGTATGATGTTCAATAAACAATTCAATTATATTATGACGGTAAATGTTTTATTGTATGATGTTCAATAAACAATTCAATTACATTATGACGGTAAATGTTTTACTGTATGATGTTCAATAAACAATTCAATTATATTATGACGGTAAATGTTTTTTTGTATGATGTTCAATAAACAATTCAATTATGTTATGACGGTAAATGTTTTATTGTATGATGTCCAATAAACAATTCAATTATATTATACTGGTAAATGTTTTATTGTATGATGTCCAATAAACAATTCAATTATATTATGACGGTAAATGTTTTATTGTATGATGTTCAATAAACAATTCAATTATATTATGACGGTAAATATTTTATTGTATGATGTTCAATAAACAATTCAATTGTATTATGACGGTAAATGTTTTATTGTATGATGTTCAATAAACAATACAATTATATTATGACGGTAAATGTTTTATTGTATGATGTTCAATAAACAATTCAATTATATTATGACGGTAAATGTTTTATTGTAGGATGTTCAATAAACAATTCAATTGTATTATGACGGTAAATGTTTTATTGTATGATGTTCAATAAACAATTTAATAATATTATACCGGTAAATGTTTTATTGTATGATGTTCAATAAACAATTCAATTATATTATGACGGTAAATGTTTTATAGTATGATGTTCAATAAACAATTTAATTATGTTATGACGGTAAATGCTTTATTGTATGATGTTCAATAAACAATTGAATTATATTATGACGGTAAATGTTTTATTGTATGATGTTCAATAAACAATTCAATTATATTATGACGGTAAATGTTTTATTGTATGATGTTCAATAAACAATTCAATTATATTATGACGGTAAATGTTTTATTGTATGATGTTCAATAAACAATACAATTATATTATGACGGTAAATGTTTTATCGTATGATGTTCAATAAACAATTCAATTGTATTATGACAGTAAATGTTTTATTGTATGATGTTCAATAAACAATACAATTATATTATGACGGTAAATGTTTTATTGTATGATGTTCAATAAACAATTCAATTGTATTATGACGGTAAATGTTTTATTGTATGATGTTCAATAAACAATTTAATTATATTATACCGGTAAATGTTTTATTGTATGATGTTCAATAAACAATTCAATTATATTATGACGGTAAATGTTTTATTGTATGATGTTCAATAAACAATGCAATTGTATTATGACGGTAAATGTTTTTTTGTATGATGTTCAATAAACAATTCAATTATGTTATGACGGTAAATGTTTTATTGTATGATGTCCAATAAACAATTCAATTATATTATACCGGTAAATGTTTTATTGTATGATGTCCAATAAACAATTCAATTATATTATGACGGTAAATGTTTTATTGTATGATGTTCAATAAACAATTCAATTATATTATGACGGTAAATATTTTATCGTATAATGTTCAATAAACAATTCAATTGTATTATGACGGTAAATTTTTTATTGTATGATGTTCAATAAACAATACAATTATATTATGACGGTAAATGTTTTATTGTATGATGTTCACTAAACAATTCAATTATATTATGACGGTAAATGTTTTATTGTATGATGTTCAATAAACAATTTAATTATATTATACCGGTAAATGTTTTATTGTATGATGTTCAATAATCAATTCAATTGTATTATGACGGTAAATGTTTTATTGTATGATGTTCAATAAACAATTTAATCATGTTATGACGGTAAATGTTTTATAGTATGATGTTCAATAAACAATTTAATTATGTTATGACGGTAAATGCTTTATTGTATGATGTTCAATAAACAATTCAATTATATTATGACGGTAAATGTTTTATTGTATGATGTTCAATAAACAATTCAATTACATTATGACGGTAAATGTTTTATAGTATGATGTTCAATAAACAATTGAATTATATTATGACGGTAAATGTTTTATTGTATGATGTTCAATAAACAATACAATTATATTATGACGGTAAATGTTTTATTGTATGATGTTCAATAAACAATACAATTATATTATGACGGTAAATGTTTTATTGTATGATGTTCAATAAACAATTGAATTATATTATGACGGTAAATGTTTTATTGTATGATGTTCAATAAACAATACAATTATATTATGACGGTAAATGTTTTATTGTATGATGTTCAATAAACAATTCAATTATATTATGACGGTAAATGTTTTATTGTACGATGTTCAATAAACAATTTAATTATATTATGACGGTAAATGTTTTATCGTATGATGTTCAATAAACAATTCAATTGTATTATGACGGTAAATGTTTTATTGTATGATGTTCAATAAACAATTCAATTATATTATGACGGTAAATGTTTTATTGTATGATGTTCAATAAACAATTCAATTATATTATGACGGTAAATGTTTTATAGTACGATGTTCAATAAACAATGCAGGGAGGTTCATACTTTTCTCTCCAAGGCCATTGGTCCGAATGTGAATAGCACGACTGGAGTTTGAACTCACTTAATAAGATGTCACACTTCAGCACGTTAGCCACTACGCTGCGGGGATTCCCCATTCAAAAAATGTTGTCCCATAATTTGTGCCCACTAGCATTATAGTGTAATACACTTTTATTTATTTTATTTATAGATCTTGACCTAATAAATTGTGTGAAAACATTTTCAATAATTAGCCTTTCTGTAATCTTTGACAAATTTTTAGTTATCGTTTATACCCTAAAAAATGGCCAATCTTACAGGGGTGGGGGAGGGGGATTCTGGCTTTGAATATATTATCCATTCATTGTATCTAATACAAAAACTATCAATTTTGTCTGGATTTATCATTGAATTAGTAAAATTCTTAAGCCAATTTATAAACAAAAACCTGTGTAAATTTCTTATTTCTGCATATTTTTACAGGTGATCTTTAAATTATAACGCTCACAAATTTGTAAAAACTTGGAATCTAATTTTTTACGTCAGCTCAAACCCCAACTTTCGTAGCGAGTTGAATGTTGATTTTCTAAAAAGAAGCAAAAAAACCCAATAAAAACAAAAACAAGCCCCCCCCCCAAAAAAAACCCCGAAAAATCAATTTGCCCTATTACTACTACCCCTTCATAGTTCATTGTCATTACTCCTAGATACACTCATTTTGGGAGTGATAAAGTCTTTTATGGGTTAAATAGACCCCTCCCTGTCTAAATGTTATTCGTATTCGATAGGATCGCGTGCAAAAAAAAAAAAGAAAAAAAAAAGGGGAAAAAGCCTAACTACATAAAAAAATGTGAATATGAACATATAATGAACATTGATTCCCAATACAAGTTGACCTGCCGTTAAACTCAATTAATCAATCAATCATCTACAGTCGAAAATTGATACGTAAAAAAAAGCCAACCATAAAAGATAAAAAGTAATTACATTTTTAACATACAAAATATTCATTTAAACAGGATCCACTGTGAGCCAATCCTATGCGATTTTAGACACCTGTGGTGCTAGTTGCTAACTTAGCCGAGAAGGAAAAACCTGCTTTCTGGTGGTGTAAACTAAAGTTAACAAAAATGGATTTTCCTCTATTTCTTTTAACTTTTCCTGATATTTTTTAAATCCCAAACAACTCATTTTCAGGTGTCACTTTGCAGTGATTATAATGTAGTATAATATGATAGATTTTTTTTATTCAGTTATAAAATGTTTGATGTCATTATGTAATCAATAAACACAAATAAGTCATGATTTTACGTTGAAATTACATAATTCTTATTTAACTGATTTATTATTTCTGTAATTAGTAAAACATTTCATTCATTGATGCAAAAATTATCAGATTTGAATTATATTCCGATATACTGTGAAAATAATTTTAAAACTAGTATTAACCGCCTTCTTTTTTATGAAATGATAAAATATCATTAACATGCTGAAAAGATTTACTTTTCTATATAAAGATATGTCTCTCACCTTAATTAATTACGACAATAATCCCAAATTACTTAAATTTTTTATCTTGTTTGAATTAAAGGATTTTGTTGTATTTTGCATTTTAGATGTGGGGGTCTTGTTCCTTTATCACTAAAAATATTATAAGGCGTGCCTTTTTTTCAGATGGATATTATTAATAAAAAAATGTTATTATTGGTTGATTATTCAGTGCTTTGTAGTAAAAGAAATAGAAGTAAAAATCAACACTCGGTCAAGTTTTATGAAAAATTTAAACATTTTTTAAACGAAAACTTACCCAACATTAACAAAATCCTCAGTTATCATCCATACATGCTTTATTTTTTAAACTCTTTGGTGAGACTGGACTTATATTTGGTACATGTTAATAAACAAAGTTGGCTTAACTTTAAAACAACCCAGCGTTCATGGATCCGGCTGACTTGTCGTGTATTACAACTTATGATCTCTTGCTATTTTTAAGTGACTGATAAACGATTGGTTAGTTTTTCTTGACACCATTATCAGAAATATGAAAAAGAAAAAAGAAAAAAAAAAAAGGTAAAGAAAAAATGAATATCTTTTTTGTCATTTGTGAAGCACAGAAATGTGTTGGCTTTTCTATTCATGTTATTGAAAAAGTAAATAAAAACAAATTAATTTTACAAGTGCAAAAACTTTATAAAATATTTGTACATTACAATCTCTTTCAATTTCAAATAAAACACATGAAACTACTTATTAAGGGAACAAAAGAAGTTATGATCTTAATTGGTTTTAGTTTATATATATATATATATATATATATATATATATATATATATATATATATATATATATATATATATATATATATATATATAATTCCTATTTTATATATAATTATGAATTTTTTGCAAGATATACTACTTTCTATCTCAAATTTAAAAAAAAATATCAGGTAGGTGTATATCTCTTACAAAGGTAAACTAATCAAAAAAGCAATTTTTTAAATTGTGAAGGAATAATGTCAACGTGTTCAATATATATATATATATATATATATATATATATATATATATATATATATATATATATATATATATATATATATATATATAACATTCATTTTCTTTATTACAATAAAACAAGATAAAATGTTGTGAGTAGATAACAGCTCTGTCAAATGTTATGACTTTGACTTTTAGAAAATAAGATATGGTAATGTGGGATTACATCCCTTGCTTTTCAAAAAATACTTCTAATAGCTGCTTGGTGGCATGACCAGAGTATCATAATAAAAAACGAAAATTTCTCTCTCTTCGTTTCTATCTCGAAAACCAGAAAGTGCGTACTAGTTTATGCATCTCTCGGTAGGAGAGACTCCCGTCCCAACAAACTTCGCGTCGTACCTTGCAGGAAACTGATAGAGGAATAGATCCATACTATCAAATAACTAATGAACTAAGCAACATAGATGTAATCATCTATCACTTTAACTGGATTGTTATGCCAGAAACAATGCAGAAACAAAGAGTAATGATAGGCCATCACCTTGAGAATATTAGGTGAACAAAGACTGAACAACTGATCCGGGAGAGATATTGGTTTTCAAAAAAAGGGCCACACGTTAAATCAAGCGGTAGACCAATGTTACGAGTGCAAAGTAACTACCAAAGACACCAATCAGAACCAATAAAGCTAACCCCACTCTTCCTAGTCGAAGCTGAGACAACGTTGTACTCGACTACAACTTATTAATGGTCGACCAAAGATCCAGATTGCCTGTAATGGAAAAGATGAAAGCAACATCCTTCAGAGAGACCAGAAATATTTGCCACATATGTCACACCTAGAATGGGATTCTATATCAATCAAATTACCAGAGTTTCGAGATTTAATGATTTAATTGCTTTTGCAAGTGTCTTTTCTTCTTTTATGTATACCTTGATTTAATATAGTTTTAGATAATATCCACCAAAGTCTTAAAATTGATTTGTGTCTCGAGTCAGGTGATAAAACGTATATTTCTGCATTGATGTTTATTAGAAAATTATTATTAAGTGCAAAACAGTTTGGCTAGAATTATAGTTTTCCTGGATGTTGTCGTTAAAGAATGGACACGGTTTCACATACCGTCTTGCTTCTGTGCCAAATTTATGGTGATAATAGCTATATTAAATTATATTATAATATGGTGATAATAGCTTTTTATTAAAAATTCTACTTCTTAGTCGTAATTGAGGTGTATTTGTTTGAGGTAGGATTTTTTTTTTCTGATGGATACTTAAAAAGGTCGGCATCTTTTAAACCAAACTCGTTACATTGACTTGTAGTCATTTAGTTGGTTCCACACGAAAACCAAAATGTGACATAAGGTCAGTTGATGAATCGAAACTCCCGCTTGACAAGGACAAAAACTTCTTAGATTCTATTGGCATACCTTGTTATATATCCGTGTTTATAATTCAAATTATAAAAAATCACCAGACAGACACTCACCATATTTATTAATCTACCAAATAAATAAATAAATGAATTAATAAATAAGTAAAACTCTGGATACGATAAACACTGAAATGATTAAACTGAAATGAAAACTAAATGAAATATGTTAAATCTCACAACCTGTTTGATTGAAATACTATGGAAAAAATGATTATTCATAAATCCAACTTCCGAAGAACGAGTCTTTTTCTCCTACTGAATATGTCATTACTTCTGTGTTTTTCTTTGATCTTACTACTGTTACCATAGTTTCCGGTTAGTCCTTCGGGCTGTCAACCTACGAATCTACTTCCGCCTGTTTACACAGGTGTGTCCTTGCTAGGTCAAAGTTCAATATGCAACACACCTCTTTATCTTATTTTTCAAAATGTCTAATCTTCATTTCTCTCCACTCTCACATCTTACAAAAATACTCAAGGACAACAACAGCAAAAAATACAACAATCATAATGCATCTTCGAAGGTGACCTTTCCATTATGCAACACTTACCCCGTTCTAATAATTGTCTAACTTATTTCTTTATTTTTTCTTAGCGCGGTTGGCTATCCTGCATGTATACATAAAAACTACTATATAATCATATATTTTATTAAGAAAAAAACATTGGGCCTTCCTTGGCAATTCTTTGAATAAACTAAAAACTTTACGGGACCAACGTCTTGGTTCCCAAAATTCTGGTCACAAACCCCGTGACCCAGGTCATTCCAGCAACACATTTCGCCTGGATTCCTTATGACCACGCACCAGTCATCCGCTCCACAGGTTCCTACCAGCAGTAACTGGGGGATTTCGCAAAATTCAAAAATCAATATCACTATGGCCCAAAACAATGCCTCAAAACGGCATTATAAATCTCATGCATGCAATAACAACCAAAATATACCGTGCCAAAGTATCTATCAGTAATTGATTTTCTGCTTAATCAATTATAGCTTCTAATAATTCCACTTACCTACATCCATTTGTTCAAAGGTTCATTTTTCTCCGCGTTTTATCGAACAAGTAGAAATCTCGATGCATAACCTTACGATCATAGGCGGTAACTGCGCCTCAATTTTCAATTTGACATCTGGTGAATGACCTTCGATTAACACCATGCGTGTCTCTTCTTGATTTTAACGTCACATATGTAATTTCTTAATTTCAAAACATATTATGGTTGAACACAAAAAAGCTGCCTTTATCTGCAGTGCATATAATTCAAAGACTGACAAAAAAAAAAAAAAAAAAAAAAAAGAAATGAAGAAAAATTACCGCATCTTTCAAAACCAAAGTTAAAAGCTAATTAGAATTAAAACCAAAATTAAGATCTAAATTAAAATTACAATTCCCACTCCATGGCTGATAAAATTTTCATGAAAGAAATCGGGAAAAATTCCGAAATGTTGCCTTAAATTCAAACAATTATTCCTTTCTAAGCTCTCAGCGGTTGGAACAGAAAAAGAATTTTTAAAAATACATCCTAAGTTAAAACAAAATGTCCAACTAAAAATTAAAAAATGTCAAACAAGTTCAGAAAAAATGTTTATGTTTATGTCAGTATAAAAAAAGTCTCTTCCTTATGCAAAGGTGTCTTTTCTCCTTCTCAAACAACATTTTTAGGAATTGAAAAAAAGAATTCAATTCCTAAAAATGTTTTTTTCATCAATGCCTAGTCACCTAGTTGCTTTCTTTCCCTGGACGTTTCCTTGTCTTTTTCTTCTTTTTTTTTTTGTTTATTTTCAAAGACGAAGAAGTAATTCTCTCTTTTCTTTTTTCCCTTAAATAATTTTCATATACTCGTATATGTTTTTTCTGTACATTTGCTCATTCACTGTATACTTATTTCTTAATTTTTTCTCTCTCTTTCGGATAACCTTGGCTAACATTAATTCGCTAACATTAATTTGGCTAACATTAATTTCTTTATCAACAAGTATCTCCACAAAAAGAATGGCTCGTATCCAGCCATCATTTCTCCCTCTTTTTCCTATTCCGACCAAGACAGCACAACTCTAGTTTCTTGCTCACTTCCAAAGGTGAGATAAAATATCCTGGGGATTCTTTTCCCAAACAATTTAAACTTTTCCCGAGTCCATCGACCCTTTTTTTTCTACTACTTTCCCACTGCCCATCGGTCTATATCTCCTTTCTCTTTTTTCAGTAGGTAACGAGTGTACTTTCTTTATTGATCCACTTATTCATGTATATTTCTTCCACAAGCTCGATTCGAACCTGAGTCCGTAATTTCCCAGTGCACACTACGAGATAGGTCAAGTTTTCGCGCATGTACAGCTCATTTCCCGTCCCTTGTTTCAAAATATCTTTAACACATGGATGCGAAGTGTTTCGTCTACGACTAACACAGTAGTTTGGCTTCTTACCAACATCCTAAAATTCTCGATTCCATTCTAAGGGGACCTTCACAACCTGGTCTGACCTTTAACTAGCACACAAAACTATCGATCCCATTCTAGGGAGACCTTCAACGACCTTCAGATTTCCACAACTTTCTCGATCGATCTTCGGAACAACATCGTCATAAATCCTGTTCTACTCACCTAACTATGGATCCAAAGGTACATGAACCTCTTCTTGATAATATGACATAGCCGCCTAGAACTTTTCCGAATGCTCGGAATCAAAGACAAAAAAATCAAAGACAAACAGAAAAGGAAATCCCAATATCAATTTACAACGCGTTACGACGAGTGTTTACGAGTTACTACCAAGTTTCATTCATAAAAATCTTGTTTATGTTTTAAAAATCGCGCATTTTCTATCCACTATCAAAGTCCATTCATGAAAAGTTAAAACGCTAATGTTTTACAAAATGCAACCTGTTATGAAACCTGTCATCTTTTTTGACATATTACAGAAGCAATATTTTCTGTTGCTCAAACGACAACTGTCTGTCCGTCTCTTACCCCCTCTTTCTCTTGCAGGCCCCTTTATTTCTCTGTTTATCCAAAACATTGCAGGGCTCATTAGAATTTCCATGCTTTTTTGTTTTGCAATAATTTAAACTCTATTGGACGCGAACTCTTAAAACCTTAAAGATACACAGAAGGAAAAAAAAATCTTTTTTTAGAATGAGCTAAATAACAGTGTCACTTTTCCCTTTCTTTTTTTAAAAACTCTCACTCGTTAATGTCTTCTTTTCCATTTTCGTTATTGAGTTTTCGATTTTCTTCTTCTAATTTTCTTTCTTCCTTCTCAAGATGTCTGTTTTCATTTCGTTTTTCCAAGTCTCTTGCATTTTCGGGCTTTTTCTTTTTCTCTTTCCCTTTTGTTCTTTTTCTTTTCTTTTTTTCTCTTTCTTTATCTTTGATCGTCCAGTTTTTAATCTTAAGTTTAAAACCATGCCATGTGGCCATGAAGGGGTCTTCGGCACCAATAAAATGTTTTATAGCATGATAAAGGAAAAAACCATAACACATTGTTATAAAAATATAAACTCTCCTTTTATTCCTTCTTAGTGTCGAAACTATATTGGTGTGTGTGAGAGAAAAGGACAGGGAGTCGAAGGGAGACGCACGGAGGACTACTATATTAGACCTTAACTTAATAACCACGCTGTGCTTCCATACTCAGGGTCTACTTGACACTTCTGCGTCTCTTGGGCACTCACCGTGCCTCTTGACCGTCCAACTGTGTATCTGAGACAAAATTGACTGAGTACAACTGAATGTGACTCTGTGACTGCTTCTCGACGGGGGGCCACTGCCCACATCGTGGCACTAACCGGCAATTCGCTAGTGTTCTTTGGATCACTGGACTGCCCGACTGTATCTGTCGTGGGCAACTGTATAAATGATTTCACAACGCCTACGCGTTTCAGGTTTGTCCTTCTTGCTGTTAACCCACGAATCTGCTTCCGAGTGTTTACACAAGTCCATACTGCACCAGGAAATCCCGACTGACAGCACTATCAAAGTTTAATAAGTAACAGCCAGCGAACAAAATTTTTCACCGCTTACAGAGGCAAAGCCTAGTACCATCATTAATAATATCAGGAGGTTCGTCAGCGGGTGGAATTTCTGTACCAACTCAGAGATTATTTCCGAGATAGATTAATTCTGCAAACTGTCTCGAAAGTAGTTTATAACTGTTGAGCGGAACGGATTGTATTTGTAGGACTCTCTTAACAGTATAAGGATATTTTTCATTATCATACAATTAAAAAACAGTTTTCTGTCTCTGGTTAACAAGTCCGAGCCCAACCGATTGAAAAATCCTTCACCAACGGTAAAAAGATAGTTCGGCAGCAACCGGCAGCATAAGACGAAAAGATTCCGTGCATTTCATTATCTATAGCATCTTCCTGTGAGTGTATTCACTGTCCATCCACATGTTGATACATGGAATCAAGCTAGACAAATGGTTTCTATCTTCTCTTTCTGTGGGTGTTTCCCATGTCTATCCACATGTTTCAGAATCAGCTTTTACCTTTTCTTTCAGTGGATATATGCCCTGTCAATCAATCCACATGAGAACCAATGTAATCAAACTTGACAATTTCCCTATCGATCTGCATGATGACACATGTAATCAAGCTTTATAAGAGGCTTTTAATTTTTCTTTCAGCATATTTCCTGTCTGTACCCACAAGATGAAGCGTGTATTCGAGCTTGACAAATGTCATTCACTTTTTCTTCAAGTGGGTGTATTCCCTGACTAACCACATGATAATCCATGTAATCAAACTTGACCTTTCTTCCAGTGTCTGTATTCCTGGGTAATCAACATCATGACCAAAGTAATATAGCTTGATAAAAGGTTTCCACATTTGATTCCAGTAGGTGTATTCGGTGACATGATGACCCAAGTAATCAAACTTGACAAATATCTTCTACCTTTTCTTCCAGTGTGTGAATTCACTGTCCATCCAAATGATGACATATCTAATCAATCTTAAAAAATGACTGTTGCTTTTCTTCCAGTGTGTGCCGTCCCAGCTTATCCACATGAAAACTGCCGTAATCAAATGGGTTCTATCTTTTCTTCCGGTGTATCAATTCACTGTTCATAAACACGAGGAGCCATGTAATCAAGCTTTAATCAAGCTGGAAGAAAATGCACGATCCTTTTGTCAACCATTAGTACATTAGTCATCATGTGGATGTGCTGCGTTGACACGTACTGGAAGAAAAGATAGAAGCCATTTCTCAAGCTTGAGTACATGATACATCGTTTGGATTGACAGGGAAAATAAACACTGGAAGAATATGTTAGATGCCATTTTTAAAGTTTCATAACATTGATCATCATGTGGATGAACAGAGACGTTTTTCTGCGTTTTTTTTCCAGTGTGTGTCGTCCATGTCCATCCAAATGGTGAAACATGTAATCAAACTTGACAAAAAGCCTTTTAACTTTCTTCCTGTGAGTGTGCATTCGCAGTCAATTCACATGATGACCCATGTAATCAAACAGGACGAATGGCTTCAATCTTTTCTTCCAGTGTTTGTCATCCCTGTCTATCCACATGATAACTCACGTGATCAAGCTTGTCAAATGACTTAAATATTTTTCTTCATGTATTTGTCTTCCCCGTCGATCAATACTTGTAATCAAGCTTGAAAAATAGTTTCTACATTTTCTTCCAGTGTTTGTCGTCCCAGTCCATCCTCAGGAAGAGCCATGTAATATTGACATTTAACTTCTGAATTTTCTTTATTATGAACCGTCTATGTTCATCCACATAATGACCAAGGTAATCAAGCTTGAAAAATGGGTTTCGACTTTTCTGCTAATGTATGTCGTCCATGTCCATTAACATGATGATTCATTTTCTTCCAATGTTTGTTGTGTTCGTCCATCCACATGATTATCCATGTAATCAACCATGACAAATCGCATCTGCGTTTTCTTCCAGTGTCTGTCCTCCCAGCCAATCCACATGATAACCCAAGTATTGATTACTTGGGTTATCATGTGCTTGACTTCTGCCTTTTCTTCCTAGTGTTTGTCGTTCCAGTCCTGCCAAATGTTAACCCATGTAATCAGGCTGAACACATGGCATCTGCCTTTTCTTTGAGTGTGTGTCGTCTCTGTTCATCCACATGACGACCAATGTTATGAAACTTTAAAAATGGCATCTAACATATTCGTCCAGTGTTTATTTTCCCTGTCAATCCAAACGATGTATCATGTACTCAAGCTTGAGAAATGGCTTCTATCTTTTCTTCCAGTACGTGTCAACGCAGCACATCCACATGATGACTAATGTACTAATGGTTGACAAAAGGATCGTGCATTTTCTTCCAGTGTTTGTAATTATGATCCATGCAATCATGTTCGACGTATGACTTCTGCCTTTTATTTGAGTGTTTCTCATCGCTGTCTATCCACATGATGATCCTTGTAGTCAAAGCGAAAAAAAGTATCCTGCATTTTCTTCCTGTTTTTGTCATCCCTGTCCATCGATATAATGATCCATACAATCAAGCTGAATAAATGGCTATTGCCATTTCCTCTAGTGTTTCTCGTCGCTGTCTATCAACATGATTATCCATGTAATCAAGATGAACAAATGACTTCTGCCTCTTCCTCCAGTGCTTGTAGTCCCTGTCCATCCACACGATGACCCATGTAATCAAACTGAAAAATGGGTTCTGCATTTATTTCCAGTGTTTGTCGTTCTTGTCCGTTGAACATCAAATTAGAGAAACTGTTTCTGTCTTTTCTTTCAGGATTTGTGGTTCTTGTCCATAGAAATGATGACCCATGTAATCAAGGTGGACAAATGACTTCAGCCTTTTCTTAGAGTGTTTGTCTTTCCCAGGGATCCACATGATGATCCTTGCAATCAATGTTTAAAAATGGCTTCTGCCTTTTCTTCCAGTTTTTTCTGTTCCTGTCTATCGACATGATGATTCATATAATCAAGGTGGATAGATAGCTTCTGCGTTTTCTTCCAGTGTTTAAAATCATGTCAATCCACATGATAATCTATATAATCAAGGTGGACGTATGACTTGTGGACATGAAAGTGGGACTAACGGCAGCTCCCAACAGAAGAGGGTTCGTTTGTGTCTGGCGTGCAGGTCAGTGATTTGACTCAATGAAAAGAAAAGAAAAATACTCACCGCTGTTTCAATAATCCACCTTCGGCCCATTAAAGGAAAAAAGAGAGGAGGCGCCCGACCGGAATCTTTATAGGCTAAGGAAATGGATTATGGGTAAGGTGGCGTGAATAAAAGCCGACCCGTTTTTCTTTTCGGCGTCATTTTTCTCGGCGAGAAGCAGAAGCAGAAGGAAGAGAAACGAAGGGAAAAGCACAGAGAGAGTGGACAGGAGAGAAAGAGAGGAGGAAAGTGGAGGAGGAACGCAAAGAGGGGTGTCCTAGTGGTGTAATAAGCGCTTTAGACTGAAATCTAAAGGTCGCTGGTTCAATCCCGAGTCCATCACACAGGGGGATTATCCACCCCAAAAACTACAAGCTATTTCGGCATAATGGGGGACAGGTTCGACCTTAAATTAATTCCTGAATTCAATGGTTCGACCCCAGTACTTGACTGGGTGGAAAAAGTGGAACTACATTGTCTCTTATCTGGTGTAAAGAGCATCGAACATGTGATTCCTCTACGTCTGTCTGGTGGGGCTTTCGCTGTGTATCAACAGCTCAGTGCTGAGGAAAAACAGAGTTATGAGAGGATCAAGGCAGCACTATACAAAGCGTTTGCTATCGACCCTGCCACTGCCTGGGAGCAATTTGAGGCAAGAGCATTACATCCAGGCGAGACTGTGGATGTATATTTGGCCGAGCTGACGAAGCTGACGGTGTTGTTCGGCGGGCTGCCCGAGCGGGCCTTGGCGTACAAATTTCTGGCGGGGCTCCCGACCGGAGCAAAGCAGCTCCTGCGAGCATGCTCAAACGTAGACTCGTTGTCCCTTAAAGAGCTGGTAGACCGGGCCAGGACCGTGATGAAGGACAATTCCGAGCTGAGGGATCCGGTAATCGCCGCTGCGCAATCCACACCGAGTGATGACAGACTGTCTCAGGGGTCTAACCCGCGTGGTGGGGCCCGGTGTTATAGGTGCGGTGGCCAGGGCCACATTGCGAGGAACTGCTGGCGGCGACTGACAGCTGTTCGCTGCTTCCGGTGTAATGAGACCGGACACATGGCCCGGGATTGTGCGGGAAACGGGACCGGGGGCAAGGTGCCGGCGTCAACCTTTCCCCAGAGCAAAAATTAAATGAGGCGCTACCGATTATTCAAGTCTATGTTAACGAGACATTGTGCTCAGCACTCCTCGATTCTGGTTGCTCCCGCATCATAGTGTTCGCGGGCCTCTGCCGTACTTGGAAGGAGAAAGGTGTCAGGGTGACCACGATCAGTGGAGAAACGCGGACGTGTTGCGGGGTGGGCGCGGTAAATATCCGCACAAGAACTGGAAACTCGGCCAACGTCGAGGCGCTGGTAGCGCTCAAAAAACCACTGAGCTTTGACCTGCTTCTAGGCTATGATGCCATCAGAGCCCTAGGTGGTGTCCACATAACGCAGGCGGGGGCAGTACAGTTTCAGAAAACCCCGGTGTGCGCAGCACTGAGGATCGACCAGCCTGACTTTAGTGTCGAATTTGACCCGCACCAGAAGGCTTGGACCGCCTCATGGAGGTGGTCAGGAAATCAGGAACCAGTTAAACTGCGGAACGGAGTAGCTGAGTACCATGTGCCCGACCAAATAAGGCCTGCATACGAAGAGGAGCTCCGCGAATGGATTAAGGATGGCTGGTTAATTCCTTACCCTTATAAGAAACTTGGACCACCCAAAGGTTTGATCCCGCTGATGGCAGTTGCTCAGCACAACAAAGCAAAAGTGAGGCCGGTGATGGACTACCGCGAACTAAACGCGCACGTTGATGCGTTTACGGCAAATGCTGACGTCTGCGCCAACAAGCTACGAGAATGGCGTCAGCTGGGTTCCAATGTGTGCCTACTGGATCTAAGAAAAGCATACCTGCAGGTCCGGGTCAGCGAGACGATGTGGCCGTTTCAAACGGTGGTATTTGCCGGCAGAAGGTACTGCCTTACCAGACTGGGCTTCGGGCTGAACGTGGCACCCCAAATAATGAAGACCATCATCAACGCGGTGTTGTCACAGCAGGAAACAATAAAAGAGGGGACATCGGCGTACCTTGATGACATATACGTGAACGAAGACGTTGTATCGTCATCACGCGTAAGGTCCCAGCTGGCCAAGTTTGGTCTGATCTGCAAGAACCCAGAACGTTTGGAGGATGGCACCCGTGTCTTGGGCCTGAACGTTCGACAGGAGCGGGGGGCCTTGAAGTGGGGGCGCGGAACTGCAGTTCCCGTAGTACCCGATATCTTCACGAGACGAGTTGTCTTCTCCCTGTGTGGAAAACTTGTGGGGCACCTACCAGTGTGTGGATGGACTCGTGCGGCAACAGGCACCATAAAAAGGAGAGCAAGCGCAGTCACCAAAGGCTGGGACGACGAAACAACGGACGATCTGTTGGTTCGCATGGTGAAGGAGACCATCGCAAGGGTAAAGCAGGATGACCCCGCAAAAGGAGATTGGTGCGTACAGGGAGACGAACTGAATGTGTGGGTGGATGCGAGCTCTTTGGCGATTGGTGTGCTGTTGGAGAAGGATGGAGCTGCGGTTGAGGACGCCTGCTGGTTGCGACCGACGAATGACGCTGCTCACATCAACCTGGCAGAGCTCGATGCGGTGATGAAAGGCGTCAACCTGGCACTCCAGTGGAAAGTCAGGAAATTACGCATACACACTGATTCGCTATGCGTATACCACTGGATATCGGACACGCTGACAGGCAAGGCCAGGGTGCGCACCAAGGCGGCCAGCGAGATGCTGATCAGACGGAGGCTGGAGACCATAAAAAAGCTGGTGACGGAATACAATCTGTCTGTGGATGTGGTACTTGTCACCTCAAACTGTAACCTCGCTGATAGGCTGACTCGAGTGCCACAGAGATGGTATGACGCCATGAAGAAAGAAGCTGGGCCAGTACCGTTACTATGTGCTGCCTCTGTTGAGGCGGCGGACAAGATCAGAGATACACCACGACAGTGGGCACCCCGGAGTGAGACGGACATACTATTTTGTGCGATTGACCAATCCGTCAGTGTCAAAAAGTGCAGTGAGAGCGGTGGTCAAGGAATGCCAAACATGCCAGTCAATCGACCCCGCCCCGGCTAGATGGCGGAAGGGTCGGCTGGGAACAGACACGACTTGGAGCCGACTGGGCATGGACGTAACCCATTATGGCAGCCAGCACTTCCTCACACTAATAGATTGCGGACCGACGAGGTTCGCGATTTGGCGCCCGTTAGTAAGACAGGACTCCTCCAGTGTCATCCGTGAATTGGAGTCCATATTTTACGAAAGGGGGCCACCTGAAGAGATCCTCACGGACAATGACACAGCCTTCTGCGGCATGGAGTTTAGGCGTTTCGTAGACGAGTGGGGGATCAGGCTCAGACACCGATGTGCGTATAGGCCGAGTGGCAACGGCATTGCAGAGCGGTGCCACCGAAGCGTGAAGAGGATCGCGGCTAGGAAAGCATGCACGATCGCGGAAGCGGTCTATAGGTATAATGCAACGCCAAAGGATACTGTGACTGCTGCAAGCGCACCCGCCAATGCAATCCATCGATACCGAGTGCGCATCAAGGGCATTGACGCGCGTCTGCCTGATCGGCAGGGAACAAGAGGGCCGTATGAGTTAGGGGACACCGTCTGGGTGAAGCCTCCCAATAGCCGGTGCACCACCCGTTTTCGAAGGGGAAAAATCACCGGCATCGTCAGTGAGCAGGCCGTACTGGTTGATGGCACTCCATGCCATGTGAGGGACATCCGGCCCGCCTTAAACACGAATCCGTTGGCAAGTAGCAGCAGTGGTGAATCATCCAATGACGAACTGTGGATCCGACCTATGCCCCGCGTGCCTGATGATCCGACCGCGAACACCGACGCTGATACCGATAGTTCCGATGGCACTTCAGAGAGCTCAGATGAAGAAGTCCAGACAATCCCCCTTCGTAGGAGTGCCCGCAACAAACGACCACGTCCGCCATGCCACATGTGTGATCTTGAGACCAGGGGGGAGTGTGGACATGAAAGTGGGACTAACGGCAGCTCCCAACAGAAGAGGGTTCGTTTGTGTCTGGCGTGCAGGTCAGTGATTTGACTCAATGAAAAGAAAAGAAAAATACTCACCGCTGTTTCAATAATCCACCTTCGGCCCATTAAAGGAAAAAAGAGAGGAGGCGCCCGACCGGAATCTTTATAGGCTAAGGAAATGGATTATGGGTAAGGTGGCGTGAATAAAAGCCGACCCGTTTTTCTTTTCGGCGTCATTTTTCTCGGCGAGAAGCAGAAGCAGAAGGAAGAGAAACGAAGGGAAAAGCACAGAGAGAGTGGACAGGAGAGAAAGAGAGGAGGAAAGTGGAGGAGGAACGCAAAGAGGGGTGTCCTAGTGGTGTAATAAGCGCTTTAGACTGAAATCTAAAGGTCGCTGGTTCAATCCCGAGTCCAACACACAGGGGGATTATCCACCCCAAAAACTACTACCTTTTTTTTTAGAGGGTTTGTCTTTCCCATGCATCCGCATGATGACCCATGTAATCAAGGTGGACAAATTGCTTCTGCCTTTTCTTCCAGTCTTTGTCGTTCCTGCCCATCTATATTATGATCATAGTAATCAAAGTGTACAAATAGTTTCTGCCTTTTCTTCAAGTGTTTGTAATTATGTCCATCCATATGATGGTCCATATAATCAAGGGGGACAAATAGCTTCTGTCTTTGCTTCAAGTGTTTGTTGTACCTGTCCCACCACATGATGACCCATGTAATCAAAGGGGAAAAATGTTTTCGGCCTTTTCTTCCAGGGTTTGTAATAATGTATATCCGCATGAAGATCGATGTAATGAAAGTAAACAATTGGCTTCTGCCTTAGAGTGTTTGTCCTTCCCGCACATCCACATGATAGCCCATGTAATCGAGGTAGACAAATGGCTTCTGTCTTTTCTTCCAGTGTTTGTCGTTCCTGTACATTCACTTGATGACCAATGTAATCAATGTGAACAAATGGCTTCTGCCTTTTTTTCCAGTGTTTTTCTTACTTGTTCATCCACAAGATGATCCATATAATCAAGGTAGACTTATGACTTCAGCCTTTTCTTAGAGTGTTTGTCCTTCCCGTCCATTACTCATGATGACCCATGTAATCCAGCTGGACAAATGACTTCTGTCTTTTCTTCCAGTGTTCATCGTTCCTTTCCATCCACATGATGACCCATGTAATCAAAGTGGATAAAGGGCTTCTGACTTTTCTTCCAGTATTTGTCGTTCCTGTCTATCCACATGATGATCAATGTTATCATAGTGAACAAATATCTTCAGCGTTTTCTCCCTGTTTTTCTCGTCCCTGTCCATCCACAAGATGACCAATGTATAAGATGAACAAATGATTCATGTCTTTTCTGCCAGTATTTATCGTCCCTGTCAATCTTCATTTTGACCCATGTAATGAAGGCTGACAGATGGCTTTTGCCTTTTCTACCAGTGTTTTTCGTTCTCGTCCATCCACAAATTGATCCTTGTAATCACGGTGGGCAAATGCCTTCTGTGTTTTCTTCCAGTGTTTGTAATTATGTCCATTCACACGAGGATCCATATTATCGTTTTGGATAAAAGTCTACTGCCATTTCCTCCAGTGTTTGTCGTTCATGTCCATCCACCTGTTGACCAATATAGTCGAGGTGAACAAATGGATTCTGCCTTTACTTATAGTATTTGTAATTATGTCCATCCATATAATTGAACCGTGTAATCAATGTGGACAAATGGTTTCTGCCTTTTCTTATAGTATTTGTAATTATGTCCATTCATATCATGAACCGTGTAATCAATATGGACAAATGGTTTCTGCCTTTTCTTATAGTATTTGTAATTATGTCCATCCATATCATGAATCGTGTAATCAATATGGACAAATGGTTTCTGCCTTTTTTTATATTATTTGTAATTATGTCCATCCATAACATGATATCCTGTCCGTGTTTGTTGTTCCTATCTATCCACATGATCATTCATGTAATCATGGTGAAAAAATGTCTTCTGCGTTTTCTTAATGTTTTTCTCTTTCCTGCCCATCCACATGATGACTAATGGAATAGTTGGACAAATGATTTCTGTCTTTTCTTCCAGTGTTTATCGTCCTTTTCCATCTACATTTTGACCCATGTAATTAATGTAGAAAAATGGCTCCGGCCATTTTTTCCTGTATATTTGATCATGTCCATCCATATCATGAAACTGTAATCAAGGTGGACAAATTGCTTCTGCCTTTTCTTCCAGTGTTAGTCTATGATGATCTATTTAATCAAGGTGGACAAATGGCCGCTTCCTTTTCTTCAAGTATTTTAAATCATTTTACCTCCACATAATAATTCATGTAATTAAGGTGGACAAATGGTTTTCGCCTTTTCTTCCAGTGTTAGTCGTACTTGTCCATCCCCAGAATGACCCATGTACTCAATGTGGATAAATGTCTGCTGCCTTTTCTTCCAGTGGTTGTAATTATGTCCATCCACATAATGATTCAATTCATAAAGGAGGACAAATGGTTTCTGCCTATTCTTTCAGTGTTTTTTTTTTTTTGTTCCTGTCCAACTAGAGGATGACCCTCGTAATCAAGGTGGACAAATGGCTTCAGCCTTTTCTTTCCGTGTTAGTCGTTCCTGTCCATCCACTTGATGACCCATGTAATCAAGGTGGACAAATGACTCCTGCCTTTTCTTCCTGTTTCTCGTCCTTGTCGATCCACATGATGACCTATGTAATCAAGGTGGATATACGTCTTCTGCCATTTCTTCAAGTGTTTGTCGTCCCTGTCTATCCACATGATGATCCATTATGCCTTTTCTTCCAGTGTTTTTTGTCTCAGTCCATCTACTTGACCCATGTAATAAAGATGGATTAATGCCTTTTAGATTTTCCTCTAGTGGGTGTATTACCTGTCCATCCCAATGTAGATCGATATAATCAAAATTGACAAATGGTTTCTACCTTTTCTTCTATTGGGTGTATTCCCTGTCTATTCATATGAGGACCTGCATAATCAAGCTTGGCACATGTCTTCGGTCCTTTCTTTCAGTAAGTGTCGTCCCTGTCCATCCACATGATGCCACATGTAATCAAGCTTGACAAATTGTTCTATATTTTCTTTCAGAGTGTGTATCCCCTGTCTATCCACATAATGACCCAGATAATCAAGCTTCAGAACTGGCTAACACATTTTCTTCTAGTGGGTGTATTCCCCGTACATCTCCATGATTACACATGTAATGAAATGCTCTCTCAGCAAACTGAAATTTCATTTGTTCGTTTTTACCCCACTTTTGTCGGGATAGCAAATCATCCCAAGTTTTCAAATGTTTTACAGGTGATGATTTTATCAAAATTTTATTAATAAGACACAATGTTTTACCGTTTTTTTTTCGAGTTCAATCTATCAACGACTGAAAGACTGATGGTACTTCGAAAATCCCATATGTTAGTCTTTTATATACATACAGTCTTTTAGTGTGTTTATTGTGAGATACAGTGGACTTTGCTCGACGACTTTTACTTCTGATCAACTTTAATAAAGACTATTCCATCACCAAAACTAGCAATGTCACTCACTTTAGTCAAGGGATAGGAATTATTTGGGAAACTGTAGTAAAATTGAAAGGCAGAACCCGCAGACTGCTGACTCGGACGAGTCAACCGGGGTTCGTCGTTCAAAGAGACAACGTGTAGCATGCTGTATAAGCAGGCAGAACAGCCGACGTTTACGTGAATTCAGCAACCGTCTACGTCTGGATAAAAAACAGGTGTTGAGTCGAGTGAACGAGAGAAATGAAATGTGACAACGAAGCTGTGTGAATTGAATTCCTTTCATAGCAACACCGAAAGAAAGAAACAAGAAGTGACGAGCAAAATGGCCTACCTTGAAGTTTGAAAATGATGCGAATGTGTTTTGCGTGTAGAGAATCGGAAATACAGAAAAACGAAAGCATGAGAGTCGTTGGGAGTGCAATTTGTCGGTCCTACGTCTCTGGTGGGACTGGGTTTGCGACATATGCAAATTTCAGTCTGCCAGAACTGGTATAAAAGAAGTAATCTCAGCATTGTGAGGAGGGGCATTTGTTGCTTCAGGGGGCATTTGTTGCTTCACAATGTAATTCCACGTGCCTCTTTTTTTTCGTTGTGCCGAACTGTAAGTTTTTCATTGAAGTTCTTATTTTTGGTACCCCCTCCCTACCAAACAATCCAACAGTTATCGTTTTTTGTGTTTGTTTTTGGGCGGGACAAACTGTGTTTGTTTTGTTAATTCTTTATTTCATCTGTTCTCAACACTATTCAACTCTTAAAACTTCATAAGTCTCTTACAACTATGGAGGAGTACATTTCATAGCCGGACCTATTCGAAACTAATGACCTAGGAGCCCCCTCTCAGAAGCCGAAATGGCCAGTTCTATCAATCATACCAGCAGAAAAAACTTCGTCCCCGGCCAGCCCGGCCAAAGAACAACTGAACCAATAGCAACCAAGGGACCTAGGAGTAGGTACTCCTTGGTCCCAAAAAAGAAAATCATCGGAAGACTGTGAGAAGGATAGAGTGGGCAAATACGCCAAATACTCCCAAAAGGACAGGATACTGCCTATACCAGAGCTCGTAGAGGCAGTGGAGCTAAAAACCCTATCTTTCGTCATTTCAGATACAAGGACCAGGAGACTAGCCAGGCTTAAAAAAGAGACCTTCGAGGAGCTCTTAAAAACTGGAGGCGTCCCCTGCTGATACTTTTGCAGACGAAGTTTCGCCGCATTGAACATCCTGCTGCCTTCGGAGGATCTAGCCAAAAAGCTGGCCGTGGAGACAATAAATGTTAACTCTTATCGGCTTCAGTCAGAATACAGGGTCATCGGAAAATTAAGGTCACCGTGTGCAACAGAGATGTCCTCACGACATACCTTAGTGATTACGGTAACATAGAAGTTTTGCCAGCGCGATCAGCAGCCGAGACGGCACACGGAGACTACATAATATGCATGTGCATGAATAAGAAGGGCTTCCAGGCCATCCCTTATACCATAGCATACAGGGAGCAAAAAATGATGGTGGTCGTTGAGGGCAGGAAGCCACCCTGTTGGTCCTGCAAGCAGTTAGGTAATTTTTCAAGAACCTGCCCTCAAAAGAGGACCAAATCCACCGCAACAACAACAACAACAACAACAACAACAACAACAGTAACAACAGTAGCAACCTCACCAAGCAAGGCAGATCAGGAGCCTGGGGACCATCACAACAAAGAAGGGTGGACCCAGGTAATCCACAAAGGGAAGAAACCCCAGTCTCCCAAAAACAAGGCAACAACCGAAGGAGCAACAGAAACATCAGCAACAACAAATGTAGCAGAAGCAACAACAACAAATACAGAAAAAACAACCAAATCAACAACAATTATAGAAGCAACAACAGCCAAAACATCAGCAGCAGCAGCAACAACATCCAAATCAACAGAATCAACAGAACCATCCCTAGCAAAACACAAAAAGAAAAAAAATGGAGGAACATCATCCACCGGAAGAACGGCCGGAGGAAATGGAGGTCTCAACTAATTTAAAAAGAGAGATAGTGGGAAAGGCCTCCACCTAAAAGAAGAGAAAAACTATGCTAAGAAACCTAAACCCCAGTCATAATCACAGCCACAACTTCAGCCACAACTTCAGTCAAAACCCCAGGTACCAGCAAGAGAGCCTTCATCGCTTCTAAAAAACATTCCTTCTCCCCACCCCAAATACCCTTTAAACCAAACATCACCCTCATCAAACCAAACTTCCCTCCTACTGAAATAATCATTCTCTCTCTCACCTCTCAGGCTGTTCTGTCGGTCTCATTCAGAGACTTGACATTCAAGATCACCCTCAGATTCATCAGAAGCCCGACCCAGAGCCAAGTCAACCGCAACGGAGGACCGACAAGGCATTACAGGACTATTACTGTGCTCTGTGGAATCTGAGGAGCCTCCAGCAGATTTTCGGCCCCACAGAGCACTAAAACCTCTCAGAGACAAACTTTATTGACAAAAAAACAAAAAACAAAAAAACAAAAAACTATCAAATCCATACTTGTTCAGGGGTGCACCCATGGTGACCACCTTTGTTCGCTCGACTGAAGGCCGCACAAAAGGTGTGTGGAATCTCGTTAAGAAAGCCAGTCAAGCGTAAATGGAGCACCTCTCCCTCAAAAAAGCATTATCACTTTGTTCAGGGAGGGTCCCCTTTTATGTACACTCCTCCTTCTATAGGTCCCTAAAGCTGCAGTATCCTTTAGATGTCGGACGGGTGTCTAGGGACGGCCGTGTCATGACTGAGCTCGGCACCCGATCCCTAAGGCACGCCCTCGGCATACTCACCCACAACGATTTCTGGACCATAATCGACAGGGAGTAAGATAAGTGGGTTTGATGTCTTTAAACCTTGCCAGGTCGAATGCGAGGGGACTGAGGAGTCCAAGAAAGTGTGTGCGCGTGCTTGGTGGACTCTCGAACCTCAGACTGGGAGTTGCTGCAGTGCAAGAGACTCGCTTCATTTGCAATGCGGACTGTCGGGTGCTGGAGAAGGACTTTGCTAGTTGGACGCAGCCTTGATCCAGACGTAAACGTTGTTTTTGCAGGTAACAGGGGCCGACTGGTTGTGGCCGATATTGCCGTTAAAAGCTTCAAGTTCCGGGTGGTCGCAGTTTATGCGCCCAATATCACTGGTGAGAGGACTTTATTTTTTCGACGGTTGGCGCCGTTCCTCGACGATCCGAAACGGCTAGTCTTAATGGGTGATTGGAATGCGATCCTTGATCCCAAGACAGATAAGGTTGGGTGGAGAGTTAGAAAGGATGGAAGGTGTGAAAGCAGCCTGATCGACCTAATGGCTTGGCACGACTTGGTCGACAGGTTTCATTTGGATCACCCAGGGGGGGTCACCCTCTGCCTGAATAGGATCCTACTTGGACAGAGTGTTAGAAGAGCTGATTGTGATTTCGTTAGTTGTCCCACGTTCCACTTGATAGGGCTGACTGACCATAAACTTGTTAGGATCAGTGTGCGGTTAGCTAATAGGCCTAGTCTAGTCAGCTAGTGGAAGTTCAATACCCCACGCAACGATCGTCCAGCTGCATTCAACGACTCGACCGACCTCAGCTACCCGCATCAAACATCTAGCTGTATCTCCACGACTCGACCTACGCCAGCTACCCTCATCGAACATCCAGCAGCGCACATCCATGACTCGAGCATGCCAGCTATCGACATCACCCATCTAGCTGAAGACCACATATAACCGCCACGGACTTTACACACACGTTCGTAATTCCGTCAATAAAATGTCATCCTTGTTGTATTTGTTACCTCGCCTTTGTTTCCTTCATTGTCTTTGGCTGTCATTACTCGCACGCATTAAACTTAAAACATTTGCGGGGTCGACATGTTTATCGGCTCATCAACACTCTTACCGCCGTATTGTAGTCGATAGGTATTCCAGTATTTTCAAGGGGAGAGACAATATCCTGCCCATCTGGACCTGGTGTATATAATAACTTATCTGTTATACTTTATTGCTTGCATCGATTGCCAACCCCATTCCATCGGTGTATAAGTCAAATGATCTAAGCCTCATTCCTTTATTCATTTTTCAGTTAGTTCGACTTTTTAAAAAAAATCTTCGTCGCCATATTAATCACTCAAATTAGAACAAATAAGTTTCACACTCGGAGTAAAACTTAAAGTAAAGACGCCATGTTTATTGATTTAGAAAAAAAAAGCTTCCGGTTACAACAAAGACTAAAATGTTTAAACTGAAAGGAAAATGAAACAAAATATGTTATATTCTCCTTCAGAGGCGCTTCAGCCAATCAACTTTCTCCTTACACCTTTTTAACAGGTGGAGGCAGATGCTGCTTAGCGTAAAAGCCCTCTGGAACTGATATAAACCCTTGTTTGGGTTGTATGAAGGCAAATTTAGAATCAACAAAACTTTCGCAGAATTTGAATTTGCATGGATTTCTGTTTTATTATATACTCTTTTAGAGTTTTTTTTTTACATCAGCGTTAATTGATGGTTTTACACTGGAGTTTGAGTGACAGCAAGTCTCCTCACGTCACCAGGACTCGTCTCAGGATTCTGGCCGTTCTTAGCAATGCTGTCGTTTGGATAGTCTCTACCCGTCCGCCAATTTCCAAGTCTTCCAGGCCTTTTAATAATCCTTTAGTTATTGTGCCTAACGCACCAATCACAATAGGTACAATCATTACTTTCATGTTCCACAGCTTTTTCAATTCTCTAGCAAGGTCGAGGTACCTATCTTTCTTTTCACTTTCCTTCAGATTTATTCTGTGGTCCACCGGGACAGCTAAGTCGACAATTTTACAAATTTTCTTTTTTTTTTTTTTGTTGATTATTATGAGGTCTGATCTTCTGGCCGGGATTAGGTGATCCGTTTGTATGTTAAAGTCCCATCGTGTCTCGCCTTATACTCCTTCCATGCTAATTTGCTGCATTCGCTTATTATGTGATTGATCGTCACGTCTCTGTCACCGCATAGCCTACATTTGCTATTTTATTGCATCTTACCTATTCTCGCTTTGATATGTTTGGTTCATATGGCGTTGTCCTGTGCTGCTATTAGGAAAGATTCCGTTTCTCTCTTAAGGTTTCCTTTTCTTAGCCAGGTCCAGGTTTTCTGGTAAGAAATGTTGTTTATTAGTTGTTTAAAGCGGCCATAGAGTTGGGGTTTTTCCCATTTTTGTTTCCTAGTTGTCATTCTATCGTCTATCGTGTTGTCCGTATCGTTTCTGATGGCTGTAATCAGTCCTTGTTCGTGTTTTTCTATGTAGTCTTCGAGCCGTTGTATGGATGCGTCAACGCTGTCTTCGATGCTGGTAAGTCCTCTTCCTCCCACTTTTCTAGATACTGTGACGGTCCAGTGGCAGTCATAGGATTAATATATATGAAAATAAGAATCGCTATACAAGGACCGAAAATGATGTAGACGATTGGCGGGTTTTTGAGCCCTAGCAACAGCAATGGATCAACTGAAATGGGCAAAGGTCATGACCCAGATAGGAAAACGACATGTGATTGGTCGAAGCAGTTAGAACGTTTTACCGCTAAAAGTCAGTTCCGAGCTTTGCCAGAGAAGAGAAAAGTCACCCTTTTTACTAGGTCCGGTGAAAAGTGAAATTCTAGTGGCAGAATGGCATAATGGAAGTCGTCAACTCCGTTGAACAAGAAACGAAAGTTCAACGTAAAAGAAGAAGCGACAACATAAAAAAGAAAAATGATGCATTCGTTAATGGGGATTTAACGAATATAAAAAAGGGGGGGGAGAGAAGAGCGAACTCAAATGAAAAAAATCTTATAAAAAGAAAAAGGTTAGTCGAGAATTTTCTTATAAATGATATTCATATCCTAAAAGAAAATTTGAATGTTTCTAGGATTTATTGGGATTCCTTCTCTGACGAGAAGTCATTGCGAGGAATATAAATGTGGCGGATACTAATTCTATTCGAATGGAAACTCTAAATAACATAGAGACCATTTAGAATTTATTCCTACTCACAGAAATAATGAATAAGAATTTATTATCCTCAATAATAAATTACATTAAGAAAAATTCTTTCTGTTTAAGGGTTTTATCAAGAATATCTAAAGAGACATTCTGAAAGTTGTTTGCTAATAACCAGTTTTGGTGAATAATATATTTGCCTGTTTAAGATTTATATCATCTTCAAATGCGAAGTGAAGAGACTTTATTGTTCGCTAAAAAATAAGAAAATGAATATAGAGAGAAAACGAGGAAGTTCCCTCCCCTTAATTGTAAAAGAAACAAAGGAATTATGTTTCAAGTTTAAAACAAGTTGAACAAAGAAAGAGAGAAAAAAAGAATTTTGTTTCTTGAAGGACATAGTTAAACAAAATTGGAAGTGATTCTAATTTCATTTGGATGGATGAACTTTATTGTTGACTTGTCATCTTCATGTCTGTATATTTTTGCGTTTTTTTTTGTTTTTTTTTTTCTGTTTTTGTAATTTGACTTTCTTTAAAATAAAATATATAAGAAAGATATATATATATATTAAAAAAAACATAACCACGCGTCATATTGTTTGTCCTGTTCGGAATTCTTCACGTTTTCATTTATATCACATCGCTATCTCGACCCTTGACACATCCTCATTCGTCCACGTCTCGAAACTAAAACTATACGTAACCTTTATACCTGACGAGTTATATGGGCTTTTAGAGCTATCATTAAAATATAACTAGTTACGGAGAATATATAAAGCTTGAGTGGTACGATAATTCTTCCTGACATTCCAGGATAATGTTACCTCGGAACAAATAACCGTCACAATACATATAGTCTGTCAACGGCGTCTCTGGGATGTAATGCCTTATGCATGGTCATTAGTTTTCTTGTTATTATTAATATCCTTATTATTATAATTATAATTATTGCTGCGTTATCAAAAAAAAAATTGAGGTATAAATAAGTTCGTTTAACGTTGTGCTTAGACGTCAGCGTTTTCCAACAGCTGATTGAAAAGTGTTTTTGGAATCCCTTGTTGTTTAAAATCTGTTAATTGTCGTCTAAATTATCCAAAAAATGACAACTCACTTAGATGTATTTATCAAAATTACATGAAAATTAAAAGAATTTTAGGGGGATGATAAAATTTGCAATATAAAGGAATTTGAGGGAATAAAATTTGATATGAAGAGAGTGACACTAAAACCAAATTTAGTATTTAACTGGGTAGTGTTTTTAGGGGGCTTTAGTGTGTAAGTTCAAACGGTAAGTTCCGTAGCTTTCTAGTTCGGATACTGATTCGAAAACATAAAGGCTTTTAAAAAGGAATTTTATACAAAAGACACAAGAAAGAAAGGATAAAGTGTTGCAAATTTTAGTGCAATTTGCTGGAACTTATCTGAGAGAGTGTTCGAGAAACAAAGCTTTTTGAATTTTTAGCATTTTCTTTTCTTTTTTTTTGTTTTGTTAAAATGTTTCAGAATTCATTAAATTGCGAGTCTTCTTAAAAGTTCTTTTCAGTGGAATTCTCGGTTGAATTTTCTTTCAGTTGTTTAACTTGGGAGAATTTCAGTTGTCGACTTTCGTTTAATTTTACTTTTATTTCTTGCGAAGCTTCAGCCGGTTTAAAATATGTACCGGTTATTCAAGAAGCGAGTGACGAAACCTTTCTGGTGGCTTAAGTTTTTGTGCCTTCAGATTGGTCCCCGAATTCGTACTGAGGGTCTAAATAATAGTTTTCGACAAAAAGAAGTAGCTTTTTGGTGCCGTATTGTCTGGGATTCCTTCTCCCTTTTCAACTCTGGCCAAATCAAGTGCTGCACGTGGTCGGCTAGATTTTTTCTTTGAAATAAATTTTTATAAAGTATCGACATTTTATAGACTAAATTTGTCCAATAAAATCGCCATTGACTTAAACTTCAACCATTAGGCGACTTTGGAATCTCCTGCAAGCTTTTCCTTTGGTCTCTTTGTTGAAATTGGTCAATGTTGCTGTTATCTTTGCCTTTAGTTCGTCTTGAATGTTGCACTGTTTTGTTGGTCTCTCGCTCAGCCGCGCCCCACACATAATAATCAAGAGGACTGCCATCTGAAAAGTTAGGGTGATGTCAAAGAAATTTTCTGGTAGCTAAGACTGTGTTCTCCTATTTGTGTGGTATAGTGAAGATAATTGTTGCCAGACGTAGGGTCTTCAAGTAGCCTCCATCTCGATCCAGGAGGCTCTACCATCTCCAGGCACTTCATGTAGATCTCCATGTTGAGTCCGTGATCATATAGGAAGATGAATGGTAACGTTTTTTATCCGAACGATCAGAGTGATTTTTCCGAGCTACCGTAACTTCGTAATTACCATTGCACTCATCCAACTCTTTTCAACTTCTCTGCACTGTCCTCAGATTGACACTCAAACTCTGAAATCTTCGTATTGGAGTTTCTAGCGTGAATGCTGAACACTATAGCATACGGTTTTCAGATTTCTGGAGGAGAGAATTGCGTCATGGGGCAATAGTGCCCAACTGATTCTGAGGTTTTAACTAATAAGCAGCAAACTTTATCAAATGCATAGTTACAGCTTGCTTAAAAAAAAACGGAATCATTTATGACTGAATCCAATAACTTAGTGTAATGTAATATTAATCGACCATCACAAACAGAAGCATAATTGCATTTGATAGACAGACGGAATTTATTTAGATTAAAGCATTGAGAAAGTTTTGCGTTTGGAGTTTTATCTGTTCGTTTTCTGGTTTCAAGATGGATATGTATTTCAGGAGGTTTAATAGTTTAGAAACTCCATTTTAGGGTTTTTGATGCTGGGAGTTTCATTCTCCCTATGAAAGACAGTTTGGAAACTAATGGATATAGCCAGCTTGGATTATATCCACATTGATAAACGTGGGATCAATACTCTAAATGCATGTCTATTTCTTATATCGTCCGGATGAAGAGACCAAATTTATTGAGACACGCAGGGCTACATTAGTGGTCTCTAACTTTTTTCCCGACTCAAACCCAAAATATTGAGAAGCTTGATTATAAAAATAATATATACGTACGGATCTTTTCATTTTCTCATTATTAAATGCACCACATACATGGTGGATTTAATAAGTTTCCAGACTTTTTTGTACAGGCATTTAAGATAGTCGTAGACTCTTGAAAATTCACTATGTTATTGCTATACATCTTATGAGATGCTAGGCCAATTTTTATGATCTCAGGTTCAAATGAACAGCTACAGCAGGAATTGGAATACACCCTACTAAAGCCTGATTGTCACAGCTGGTGAATTTCAAAAATGCAATCTGGACGTGAGGACACTTTAGAAGAACGATATGCAATAAAACTCTGTTTTAAACTTGGAAAAAATGCCACAGAAACGTATGGAATGCTTCAGACTGCTTTTCGACCATCTTGCATGAATCGAGCATCAGCTTTTGAGTGGCATAAGAGATTCAAGGAAGGCAGGAAGTCTGTGAGGGATGATGAAAGGTGTGGGAGGAGTAGGGAAGTCAATACTCCAGAGTTGATTGGCCAAAGGGTTAGGGTTAGGGTTACTATATTGAGGTTTTAAGGGAGTTCAGGAAGAGATTTTGTCGGAAGAGGCCAGCACTCTTCAAATCGGGTCAGTGGCATTTCCACCAGGACAATGCACCAGTCCACAACTCCATCCTTGTCACAGACTATTTGACCAAGATGGGCATCAATACAGTTCCTCAGCCTCCCTATAGTCCAGACCTTGCTCCCTGTGACTTTTGGTTATTCCCAAAGCTCAGAGGCTGTCGTTATGAGACAATTGTGGAGTGGAAAGAGGCTGTGACGAAGGTCATTGGAACGCTCACACAAGAGGACATCCATGGGGCCTTCCAGAAGTTGTTGGAACGTTACAACAAGTGCATTGCAACCGGAGGAGATTACTTCGAAGGGGAATAGAGTTTCATGTGTGTACTATCAATAAAAGTGCCCATTCGAAAAAAGTCTGGAAACTTATTTAATGATCCTCGTATATATATTTAGCTAAGTTGGCCGACTGTTGTCGAGAGCGACCCGAAGGCTCATTTTCAATAGCCACTGCACCGAGGGCGCTGCTCCTTTTCCTGCATTGCTTCACTTCCCCTTGATCCGTGCCTTATAATGCTGAGTGTTAAGCAAGGAGGCATCAAGTACCATTTTTTGAGTATGACTCGACCTGGAATTGAACCCCAGTCTCCCCGGCTATTGGCGAACATTCTAACCATTATGTCAATATATATAATTTCCTTATAAAATAACAGATTAAAGTATTCTTTAGAATCTGATTTTATATTAAATTACAATAATTTGAAGATTTAATGACTCAATTGTTTTTCAATACTATGTTTATTACTGTTCCAGGATTGTTGTCTAACAAAGACAACAACGTTGGAAGTTATATTGTCCAGACTTCGTATAGGTCATACAAGGACAACACATTCAAATTTATTTGAAGCAAAGCTGTAACCAACGTGTCATGCATACCAAGACCGAATACAATGTGAAACACATTCTCATTGAATGTATCAACCTGACCTAGATAAGGAAAACCTTTTATAGTGCAAATGACATGAAGAAGCTGGTCCAAAAAACTCAAATGAATAATGTAATTTTATTCCTAAAAGCGGTGAATTTAAAGGAACTTTCAACAAGTCCAAATTTCTTCTACAAACTGTTTCTTTATCTGAAGTAGTTCAACAAAATCTGATCTTTTCATACGCTGTTCCTACACCCCCCCCCAAAAAACAACAATAAAAACTACAAAAAAAAAATCCCAACGAAAACAGATTCTTTCTACAAATTGTTGCCCTACTAATAAATTCCAACAAAACAAACCTTTCCGTTTTCCTACTTTTTAAACTTGATTCGGCATTAAATGACCGAGGATTTGGTTGGGTTGGATCTGTTGTTTTACAGCATATCAACCCTTTTCGGGTCTGTTAACGACGGATTAAATTTAAAACAATTAAGTTTAGTATAAGTATATTTTTTGTATACAAACGGTTAAATGTCAAAACAGTTCTATTTCAAACAATTCCGTTTAGCAAAATTTCAGACAGTTGCATTTCAAACAGTTCATTTTAGCATAAATACACAGTTTCAATGACAAAATAGTTCTTTTTCCAACAATTCAGTTTAGCATAAGTACACAGAATAGTTCTATTTGACCCATATATGTTCTATATATGGGTCAAATAGAACTATTCTGTGTACTATCAGGTGCTACCACTCCGGGCCAGAATGAACCTGGGAGCAATGGCAATGAAGGGGAGTCTGCATTCCTCAAATCTCCAGCATTTCTCGAACCTTACCATCAGATTGTTTAGTGTCATAAACAGGACACCCTTTGTGGGAATCTTACCCCTCTGCAGAGAAGCAGTCGGTGTATTCTAGAGTCCCAGCCGACTAAGCAAAACAAACAAACAAACAAACAAACAAAAAAACAAAAACAAAGCATTATCAAATTGTTTAATTGTGCCAAGAACAATTGTGCTTTGATATTGTTCCCAAAATTAGATTTTTGTCAAAAATGAGGTGTTTAATGCAATATGTTTGATAAAATATTAACAATTTTAATCAAGTTTCTCTGTTAAACTTTACCGACGAACCCGACAGAACACTTGTTTTGAAAACAAGTCATGTGTTTAATTGTGAAATTATTTTGTAAAAATCTATTTATTAGAAAATCTTATTCGGCTGGAACCGGAACTGATTTAGAGGAAAAAAAAAGAAAGAAAGAAAAAAAAAGATTAATTTTTTAAAAATAAACTTCTATATTAGAATATAATTATACTAAACGGTTAATATGACCCAATCGGATGATTCATTATTAAGGTTGGCTAGGATTGGGTTTTACGGCATATCAACCATTGTAAGGTTTTTTAATGTTAAATTCTCTTCATTCATATTATAAACATTAGCAAACAAATTTAAACGAGCTTGGACTCATTTTTGCACTCAGTTAAATGGTTCAAGAATTTCCGTCTAATACGAATAATTCAATTTATCAAGAATCAATTTATTTACCCAAACTTAAGTGATTTCGAGTATTTTTATGTAACAGTAACATTTTAACATCAGTCATTTGTTTGTACCCATTTAAATGGATATCCACATATATGATTTGTAAGAGAATAGATTGTAGGTAATTTGAGTTTTAAATGAGTTAGAACTCATTTGTTCGCACACTAGTATTGCTATTGTTTCAACACAATTAAATGGTTTCAGTTATTGCTATCTAACACTAATAATTTTATTCAATATTAATCATTTGTTTGAAGACAGTGAAGTGGTTACAAGTATTGCTATTTAACACTATTCATTCATTTGGACACGGTTAAAGAGCTTCAAGTATTGCTATTTTAACACTAATAATTCTATTCAACATTACTCATTTGTTTGTAGACTGTTAAATGGTTCCAAGTATTTTGTTAGGTATCATTTACAATTTAATTTCACAATCATTTGTTTATATACAGTTAAATAGTCAAAGTGTTCTATTTCTAACAAATCAATTAAACACGTCATTTCTTTTGCACACTATTTAAATGGTCAAATAATTGTATTTGACTCATAAATAGGACCCTACTAGGTGCTACCATACCAGGTCAGAGTGGACCTGAGAGTAATGGCAATGAAGGGACACTCTACATTCATCAAAGCTTCAGGACTGGAGCCTCATCATCATCAGATTGTTTAATGTCATTATCAAGAAACTCGTTTAACGGGTGGGTCTTACTCCTCTCCAGATATGCGCACTTGGTTTATTCTACAGCCCCAGCCGAGTGGGCTATTTAATTAAGGTTTTAAAAGAATTCATCATAGAAATTATTGTAGAGAGAAACAAATTTATTGACAAAGTGTAGAAACCATTGTTTTGAATGAAAAAAGAAGAGAAAACCACCCGAGCATACAATTGTATGGACGTCTTCATTGATAATTTCTCTTCAAAATAATGCTGTAGGCATTTCCAGCCTAAGTTAAGCGACATAGCCATTTCCAGCCTATTGATAGCGATATGGCCGGTGGATAAACCCGGACACTGGTCTATTCTTTGTATCACTCAGTTGTGGCTTGCAGTAAACTCGAGTGGCCTTCTTTAAGTACAATAGCCAACCACTCACTATTGACCTAGAGTCGAAATGCTCTCTTGAATATATCGGGCTTTGACTTCCGGAAAATAAAACCGCTTTTCCAGCTTCGACCACCCAGTACTAATAGACATGAATGAAATCAGGTTCTTGCACCGAAAACTTCAGTTTATTATGGCCATTAAAAATCAATTTTTACAATTTTATTGGGAAATCATTTATTTTTATCATCTTTTGAAATTTGCCCTTTTAATACAGTTATACTGATATAGCGATCATCATATACGCTATGCCTTTGCTCGTATATACCGTGGCTGTCGCTAATACCCAGGCCTGCTCGATCAAATGTGACGTCACATCAGTGGATCTATGAATCTCTCGCTTCATGACAACGTTGAATTAGAATCACAAAGTCGTTTTTTTTTAATAAAGATTTTAAAACTTTTTAAAATGTAACAAGAAAGAAAAGAAAGAAACATGTTTTAATTTATACTGGTGTTTATTAATTTTAATTAGAATTAAGAAAAACAATAATTACTAAAAAAATATAAGCATAAACATCACTGACTGTCGGTCGTGTTTGTAAATAAACACAGTTTTAAAGACAAGATTTTTCGTTTATTCGTCTAAATTTAAAAAACAATTTAACAAACACTGCTTAAATTTTCATATTTTTAATTTATTTATGAAAAATCACAATCACTTTTGTTTTAATAGCAAGAATTTTTAAATCGGAATCACTCAAATATAGCAATCAAGCGACCAACAATAATATCATTAGAATTTAGGAAAACAAAAAGCAACAATAAATAAGCAAAAATTAATAATTAAGAATATTAAAAAATGCAATAAATTAAATTCAATCAAATTAATTCAAAGTAAATAAGTTCAAGTCACTGTTTTTAAAAATCACATTTATAAAAGTCTTTTTGTCTCAAAATTCAGTTGAATGTTTGAAGTTTTCTTTTTTTACTTAACTTCTTACTAGTAATATTATCATTTTCCTTGCTACAAAAACATATATATATATAGTAGCGTCCAAAACTACGGGAAAAATTTTAAAACCTAATATTTGTTTGAAATAACAACTGTGAAAAGCTGAAATTTTGACAACTGGTAGTCGTTATCATCCATAATAACATACTAAAATTTGAATCATTTGCAAAGGATAGAAAAAGAATTATAACAATTATTTATTTATTTTCAAATTTGGAACGTCCAAAAGTAAGGGACAAAATTGAGAAAAACAATGTAAACAGCTAAAAACAATAAAAATACATGTACAATCAATATTTAGTAAATGAGCCCTTGCTCTCAATGACAGCTGCACATCTTCGACTACAAGAACGAATCAGTTCTTGACAATCCTCGATACTAATTTTAGACCATTCTTCTTGAAGCTTCACCCACAAATCCCCCGTGTTAGTGGGATTTCTTTCCATAACTTTCACTCCTAAGGTCTTCCAAAGATTTTCTATTGGATTTAAGTCAGGACTTTGCGGTGGCCAATCCATAATTTCGAAATCTTGCTCACTAAGGTAACTCATTACCACCTTTGCCTTGTGGCATGGGGCATTATCTTGCATAAAGGTAGCCCTATCGAAACCTGAATTCTGTATGATTGGCACAACATGATCTTGAACAATGTTTTTATAGATCTGCGCGTTTACATGAGTTTGTAACCGGACAAGAGGCGTTGTACCTTGGCTAAAAAACTTTCCAAATACCATGACGCTTCTGTCCCCAAAATTGACAGTTTTCTTAGTACACTTTGCACTTAATATTTCACCAATACGTCTCTTTACATTGTTTTTTCCATCATTTCCAAATAAATTAAACTTGCTTTCATCACTGAAAAATACTTTTGCCCAATTTTCATATGTCCAAATTGAAAACTCTAATCTCTTCTTATGTCCAAATTGAAAACTCTAATCTCTTCTTATTCTTCGAACTAACAAGTGGTTTCTTCCTTGGGGTTCGATTAAACAGCCTTATTTCTTGCTGTCGTCTAAAAACAGTCTGTCTTGACACATTAACACATGAGGTACTATTCATAACCCTTATAATTTCTGTGCAGGACTTAAAACGGTCCTTTAATGACATACGCTGCATTATTCGATCTCTTGCCGAAGTTTTGCGGGGTCTGCCGGTTTTAAAAACACTAACTATTTTGCCATTATCATTGTAGGATTTAACAACCCTGCCTATAACACTCTTGGAACGTTTCACTTACTCTGAAATCTCTCTAATGGTGTGTTTTTCCTTGTGTAGCTTCACAATAGCTTGTCTCAAAGTGTAATCAAGTTTTTGGCGTTTCGCCATGGTGCCGGCTGAACGTTTACAAATGACTAAGTAAGACTTATTCTTTAGAGGAAATCAAAAAAATTTGAATATAGCATACTGTTTACATAGTTTTTCTCAATTTTCTCCCTTACTTTTGGACGATCCTATTTTGAAAATAAATAAATAATTGTTATAATTCTTTTTCTATCCTTTGCAAATGATTCAAATTTTAGTATGTTATTATGGATGATAACGACTACCAGTTGTCAAAATTTCAGCTTTTCACAGTTGTTATTTCTAACAAATATTAGGTTTTAAAATTTTTTCCCGTAGTTTTGGACGCTACTGTATATACACACATATATATATATATATATATATATATATATACACATATATATATATACATATATATATATATATAAATACATACATATATATATATACATACATATATATATACATATATATATATATACACATATATATATATATATGCATATATATATATACATACATATATACATGTATATATACATATATATATGTAACGTTATACCCTCACCCCCACCACATTAGATCAGTCTTCTAACCATTTCTTTCTTGGCCGGCCGGTGATCAACTAGTGGCTGAGGGGGCAACGCACATTTCTTTACCGCTACAAGAATACGATCGAGGAGGAAATAGAAGGACAACGAACAAACACGAACAAAGCTTGGGGTTAACCAAGAGCAAAAAGGAGGTATTGCAACACTACATTTCCGTGTGCGGACTATCGCTAGCGTGGGTTACTAGCGAAAATTCCCCAAGCACTGGAATGCCGACATCTTTTGATTCAATCTTCTTCGTTGGACCCTATCTTGTCTCCTCTACTGTCTCCGGAGTCCGGTGTTGACTGCCCCTGTCCGTGGTTCCACGCCAACTCTCTCTGCTGTCCCGCCGCCAACTCTCTGCTGTCCAGTCGCCCTGCCGTCCAGTCGCCAACTCCTCTCCGCTCCTTTGTCCAGCCAACTCTCATTCGCGTCCCCTTACCACTTCCGGATACGGCGAGATTTCAGGTCCAAGAATCCTTTGTCTGGTTTCGCGCCAAAACAGACAAAGGAATCGTCTGCTTTGGCGGCCAACCCACATATTGCTACATATATATATATATACATATATATACAAATATATACATATATATATATATATACATATATATATATATCATCATCCTGTCGTGCCACTGACCCTCTCTCGCCACTTCTCCCTATCGTTCATCGCCTCTGGTAGGTCTTCGGGACTACATCCTGTATCCTCACATAGCTGCTGAATGTATGTTCGAGCTGGCCGTCCTGCTTTTTCCTGACCATATGTGGGGGTCCATAGGAGTACATCACTTATGAGCTCGTCCCTGCTTCTCCAGCAGTGTCTTGCATGTCTGGTTCGTCTAACTTGGATAGATTTCGTGATGGGAGGAAGGTGGCCGTATAGTTGGTGCCTTGTGGGGTGTTGCCGCCAGAACCTGTTCAATATTGCTGGCAGCATTCTTGTGTAATTGCCGTCTAGCTTCTTCTCCAGTCGTTTAGTAAGCGTCCAAGTAGTGCATCCATACAGCAGTATCGACTCAACCGCTGCCTGGAAGAAACTGCGTTTCATTTTATCGGTCAGGTCTGATTTCCATATGATCGATAGTCTATCGTTAGTTGTCCATGCCTTCGTTAAC